>VYZR01388310.1:0-10869 GCA_013400675.1 Oxylabes madagascariensis
AGCAGAACTTCCCGGCCTCCTCTCATTCCTTTCCCTGAGGCCCCCATATCTACAGGTTCATTATAGAAAACCCCTTCATGTACCCTGCCACAGAGGGGTCTTCAGGGCTGCAAATCTCATGGTGCAGAAGGTGGGAGCTAAGTAGGGAAAGGGTTGGCCTCACAGCTGGCATCGTGGCCCAGCATGGCATGGGGACACAGCCAGCAGCAGGGTGACCAGGATGGAGCCCCCACCCTGCAGCCTCTGCCTGTCCCCTTGACACCTTCCGTGTTATTGTCCAAGATTTACCCTGGGGGAGTTGAATGCAGGAAAGATCTAAAGGTTTTGACACCTTCAGTTTGCATCTAGGGCATGCCTGTGTTAAACACCTCCAAGCTATTTTGAGGAGGAGGAGCCCCCGGGGACACAGCCCTGTCTCCTGACACTCTCATATTCACCCAGATAAACCTATTCATCTGGGGGATCTGTGGTTTCAGCCCAGCTCTTCTTCCTTGAGGCTGCTGACACAGGGCAGAGGGATTCTCCCCACGGGACAGGCACCACTCCCCACACTTCCACCCCAGGGGCCAAAACATGGCCCCTCTGGCACACAGTGGGGATACAGTGGCATACCTGTATGCGGGAATGGGTCCCTGCCTTCAAAACCTGGCTGTGATGGAAACCAGTGCCCTGTTGTGTCATGGCAACACAACTCAAACCACGACCCACAATGTGCTGAGCCCTCACAGTCATTTCCGAGACAGCCAAGTGCTGGTCCCTCTATTAAAGCTTTTGACTTGCTTTTACTACTGGGACTTTCCTAGAACAACCTACAGAGACGAAATTGCTTTGACATCCTGTTCCATTTCACACACACCTCCTGGCTCTGCCCAAGCACTTTGCTGTGTATCAGTACCTGCCTGGAAACAAAAGCTGTTCCTACAGGATCACCCCACAGCCTGGCCTCAGCAGGGAGTGGGGACAAGCTCTGTCCTGCACACAGCATGACCTCCTTGGGCTGGCAGCCCTTGCCAGGGTCAGACCCTGCCAATCCTCTTCATTCCAGCACGCTGGTCATGGCTTCTCCGTGGGATGGGTGAAGGAAGCACACAGGGTGCAGTCTGGGTGGTAATTTCCCTGCTGGTTTTGCACAGCACAAAATTATTTTTGACTTGAGCTCCCACCCCTGGGTAAGCCGCCTCTGTGCGCGCGGGAAGGTTTCCTGAAGTTCTTTCTCCTCCTCTTCATCTCTCACTATGTGTCAGCCTCCACATTCCCCACTCTTCCAGCCAAGGGTCAAAGTGCCCACATTGCTCATAAGGACCCTCCTTGGCCCACATGTGCCCCATTCCTGCTGGGACATCCATCCCTTCCTTTGACATGGGTTATCCCATACTCTGGTGGTTCCATCCTGCCAGCAGTCCCTGAAAGGGGCAGAAAGGGACATTCAACCCTAAACTCCATGGAGGACTGCAGAGAGGAACATCCCCTCAGCAGTGGGGATGCTGTGTCCATGGGCACATCAAGCTTTGCAGGACAGCTGAACTAACATCTAAGCAACACGGTGGAACCCTAAACACTTCTCACTGCTTGCTTCATGCTGAGGCTTTTTCCCACTCTGAAGACTTCCCTCATTTTTTCCTGTGCTGAACACACCCAATTCTTTTCCATCAGTCATTCTTTCAGGAAATTTTTGCTCTTTTCTTCAGGTCATTAGGGTGAATTAAACTTCTAACCCTCCACCCAAATAGCCCCCACACCCTCCTTCAATAGCATCTTGCTTTCTTGTGAGCCAGGCTTCCCCAGAAAATCTCTGTTGGATGTGTCTGCTGCACAAGCTATTGATAACTGCTCATGGGATAGAGCTTCTTGAGAATCCATCCACCCACAGTGGCAGAATTTCCCATTTCCTCATTTGCTTATGAGAATGTAATGTAAGGCAGCACAAAGGTAGCATCACTCCAACTTTCCCTGTGGTACCCAGTCTGTCACCCTAATGAAGAGAAAATGGGGATGATTTGATACAAGTTCCTGCTAAACCTGTGTTCTCAGCCCCAGCACTGCCCTGTCAGTGTTTGCCACTTGGTGGTAATTTGTTCCAGCAGTTTTCTGGGTACTGAAGCAGGTTGACTCATCTAGAATTTCCCAGATCCTCTCTTTTCTGCTTCCGTGAAGCAGACGGTGAATTGGGCATTGATATCCTCCTGGGACATGGCTCCATGACAGCTCTCTGTGCCTCAGTCCCCTTCCAACCTCGATGCAGTTGACAGTCAATGGCTGTCACCCCATCATGGTGAAACCCACCAGCTCTAGGGACAAGCAATGACCACAGGTTCCCTTCCAGGCTGGGCTGTCTGCACAGCTGAGCCCTTGGAGCAGAAGTGTCCACCTATGTAAGGATGGATTTGAGGAAAGGAGGATCAGTTCCTCTGGAAATGAGGCTATGCCCAAACTGGACTGTAGAGAGGGCACATTGTCCCATCATCCTGGACTTCTGGGGTGGAGAGGGATGCTGAGCAATGGAGAGAGACTTAAGGGGGCAATTGGATGTGGGCAGGTATCACCCCACACGGGTTTAGGCTCCTTGTTCAGCTGGTGAGCCTCATGATGGTCCCTCCAGGCGTAAGGAGCGAGCTCAACCCCTCCAACAAGGCTGTGCTCCAGTGCCATGGGCAGTGGGTTTGGTCTTGGGACAGAGGGGCAGGCAGGGACAGGGCTCTTGCCTGCCCTCCAAGCCCCATGCACCAGGATCTGGACTGCCAGCTCCCTCACTGAGCATCACATCCCACCAAAGGGAATAAGAGAGAGGAGAAGAAACTCTGGAGACAACTCAAAGCAAAACTAGAGAAAGCAGAATGAGGGCGGTAGGAGGAAACACAGATACTCTGTAAGGCTCTGTAAAGCTCAGTGACAGGTAGGGTGAGACTCCCGGTGGGACAGGATGGAGAAGATGTTGTGGACCCAGACCCTTCAGGACACACCAGAGCTGTGCAGCCTGGCCATGGTTAGGGGTCCAGGCTGCCTGTGCAGCAGCCCACACACCCCCTTCCCCACCAACCACAGCACCCACCAGCTCCCTCCAGCCTTTCCCTTCCAGGAACAACAGACACTTTCCCAGACAGTCAAGGCCATGGCAATACTCCCACACCACAGTTCCTGACAGACCAGTCCCAGCCATCCCGTTAACCCAGGGGACAAATAACCCACATGCCTGATGCATCACCTCCAGTCCAACCTCTCTTAACCAAAAACCTCCGAGACATGCCAGTGACCAGGACAGTGCTCACTGGAAACTGACCCTACTGTCCTACAGCCTGACCACCCCTTCTCCCCTTGGCATCTGCAATGCCCTTGTGTTCAGGAACGGTGCCTTGCTGCTCCATGGCATGGCTCTTCTCAAAGACACGGCTGCAAAGTGCAGGAAAGGATTTCTTTCCATCTTCATCTGCCTGCCCAGTTTTCCCACGACATGGTTTGTGAGTTCAGGTTTCTTGAAGAGATGCTTGCTCACATGTTGTTCCCAACCACCATTAATCAAGGCTGGGGTGTCTAAGGAGCCAGGCTGGCTCTCAAGCATCATGTAGGAGGTTTTTGCTAGCTTAGGTATAGCCCAGGCATGTTGCCACACATCCAGCTTTCTGCAGATGCTGACAGGGATCAGTCCCAGCTCTCTGAGGGCTCCCAGAGGGCTCTGGCCAGTCCCCATCATCAAGACCTGAGTGTGGGACCAGGGTGAGGCTCTCCAGATGGCTCAGCTGCTGTGTGGTCTCAGGGGGCTGACGAAGCATTTTGGCAGCGAGGCGGTGGCAGCCGCTCCTCGGGGAGCGCTGGGTGCCCGCGGTCGGAAGTGGCTGCTTTAGCTGCCAGACCACACTGTACAGGAAACGTCACAGCTCCAGCACCCACTGCCTCCCCAGGGCTGGTCGTGGGTCCCACCACAGCAGAAACTGAAGCACATGGACGGGGGACCTGGGGGGATGTGTGTCTGGGGTGGGGCTGGTATTTGGTACAGCAGCTGCACAAATCTGGGGGTGTGCACGCAAATTTGTCTGGTGAGTTGTTTGCACGTCTGTGTGTTCATAAGCATTTGTGTGTGCTTGCACACGTGTGCACGAAGAGCTCCTGCACACAAACACACTAGACTCCCCATTCCCAAGAAGGATGCTGAGGTGTGGGGCCTGACACCCATCTCAGGGCACTGCTTGGTTTGGGGATGCTCAGCCACCACAGCCAGTGTCATGCCAGGTGCAGGGGAGCATAGCTCATGTCTGTTAGTGCTGGACATCCTGAGCTCCTAGCAGGGATGGGAGATGGTGTCTGGCAGCCTGGAGCATCCCCACCACTCACCCCACACATCTTGAGGCCCCAGCCTTCCTCCCTGCAAGGGGCAGGATTGCAGCCAGGCTGATGAGGATTGGAGGGGCACAGGCACTGCTGCAGTCTGGATGCTCTCCCATCCCAAATGGCAGTGGGAGATGCTTTTGCTACACCTCCAACCACACTGGATGGCTTGGGAGCCTCTGGTCAGCTGCAGCCCACCATCCAAACAAGAGAGGAAAGGACTCAGCTCCAACTGCACCTGGAGGAATCATAGTTGCAGGCAAGGGGTGCAGGAAGTGCTGAAGATCTGGCACCTCTGCTGCCTGAGAGGTAGGATGGAAAATATGAAGCAGGGTCCACCCTCTCAATGATGTCAGTGCCGTATCTGACGGGAAAGCAAAACTCAAAACTGCTGACTGAGCTCCCACTTTCCCACTGCAGCTGCCTCCTGCCTCAGTTTTCTGGGCCCTGCTGGTCACAGCAGGTCTCTGACGAAGCTGCTGGGGCGAGGAGCAGGGCTGCTGCTGACAAAAAGCCCCGATGGGCTGAACCATGAACTGGCATGAGTGAATGGCTTGGGAGTAAAGGCACTGCCTGTGGAGGCTACTGGGAGTCTTCAGCAGCATTGGGGACCAAAGGGGGCACCACATCCACTGTCCTACCCTGAAGAAAGGTGTAAGCTATCCCAAACCGATATTTATCCCATCTTGTCCCCTCTGGAAGTTTCTCATGTACTTTCCAGTTCCCACAGAGTACAAGATATGATGCCTGGATTGCCTTACCCCAGCGCCCAGGCTGGCTTCCACCAGGCTGCGCTGGTTTTACTGGGAGTAAGGGAAGAAGAAACCTGCTGACAGTCTGCCAAAGTGTGAGATGCAAGTGATTCTTCTCAGTTTTCACTGAGTTTCACACTCTCCTGGCAAGTCTCTGCTGACTCCAAAGCCACTCCTTACTGGGGTTTCTCCTCTCTCGAGCAGCTGTCATTTCTTTCCGCTCTGGTTTCTGGCAGGTAGCACATCTCTTTCAAGAGAGAAAGTAGAAGTCTGAAGCCAAAAAAGCTGCACAGTGCACTCACCACACTGTGGGCTTTGCCTTGGTTGACGGCAGCCAGACCCCTGGCACATCAGGGAAGCTCATTCCCATGAGCTGGGTGAGACCCCCAAGACAAGCCTGATTAAGGGGGAGTGTTGTTTGGCGGCCATGCCTGGGTGGGTGACCAGCTCAGACAGGGGCAAGGAGAAAATGAGCATCAACATCTCTAAATTTTAAAGAATCGCTTTGTGGAAGAGCAGCTCGCGTATCTCGATGAGAGGCCCGGGAACCACAACAGATGCTGCCACCTCTCAGCTCTGCCCTGCACTGCAGGAGCCGTTATTTGGCTGCCCACGCACTTGCCATCACGAGTCGACAAACTCCTCGGATGCAAAACTCTTTATTCACACCCATGGCCGTATCTGACTCCCGCTTGGGGAGGCAGGGACACAGGGGTAGATTACCCCTCATGCAGGGGAGGAAAATGCCTGGAGACAGGCAGAAGACCAGCTGCCTGCTTCCCAGGGATTTCTGAATAGGGGTACATAGGGCAGCCTCTGTTCTGAGCAAGGAGAAGCTTGCAAGGAGCCTTGGGCTCCCGTGAGCAGCATCTCACAGGATTCACTCCTGTTCTGACCTCCAGCATTCTCTTCAACAGTCATGCTTTGATAGTTGGTTCAGAGCTGGGGCAGGGAAGCAGCCACTCCAGAGAGCACTGGGTAGAAAACCGAGGCATAATGTAAATCATCTTTGGGACAGACCTGTTGGCATGACTGCTCTGCCCCAGCCCATCCTCCCTGCCCTGAGTGAAGAGGCAGCACACGGAGCACAGCAGGGACCTTCCTCATCCTGTGGCAGCCACCCCATGGGCACAATAACTCTGTGGCCAGGATTGTTCAATATCGACTTCAGCAGCACCATCTCTGTTGCTTTAGTCCTGATACGCTGGATTTTTCCCAGAGTGAGGGACTGGGGCAGCCTGTCCATGCCCATACCCTGGTGAGGAGGGGCCCTGACCTCAGCAGGGCTGTGAGGGCAGCTGTCGAGTCCTCTCATCCAGGTGTTTCTTGCCGCGCTCTGGCGTGACAGGTTTCTCCTCAGGGAAGATGATGGTGGCGTATTCAGTCTGCTCAACCGGCTGAGACCTGGGGAGCACCGGGGTGTGCTGGTCGCTCTGAAACTCCAGCACACCATAGTCCACAGTGGGTATGGACACCACAGGGGGCTTCTCTTCCTTCTGCAAGGTAACCCCATCGCGGTGGTTCAACATTTGGAGGCACCCACCATCCCCAGCACAAGTGCCTTCCACAGCAAGTGCCAAAAGCAGCTCTGAAGCATCCTGGGAGAGTGAGAGTGATACAGAGCAGAAAGATGAACAGACTTGGGGCAGAACATGCACAGAGGAACCACATCATGAGCCTTGGGGTCTCAGCTCTCTGCCTCTGTCTCTGCAGGCAGGCTGGACTCTCTGCCTGCCTGGCCACGGAAGGCAGGGCTGTGCTAGGAGCCCTTTTCCCACCTCTCCATT
Source organism: Oxylabes madagascariensis (assembly GCA_013400675.1). Taxonomy (NCBI): domain Eukaryota; kingdom Metazoa; phylum Chordata; class Aves; order Passeriformes; family Timaliidae; genus Oxylabes; species Oxylabes madagascariensis. Next base: position 6,860 of record VYZR01388310.1, read on the forward strand.
GGGCTCCAAGGTACAGGAGAAGAGCCTAGGTTGAGTTTGTTCAGCACAGAGAGGAGAGGGCACAGGACAACCTACTCATTGCCTTTAGCCCACCTAATGAATGGGGTTGGAGAGAAGATGGAGACAGATCCCTCCTAGAGGTGCCTGGCTAAAGAGAGAGGAAAATAGGTACCAGCTGCAGCAAAATAAATTTTAGCTTGATATATTGGAGGGAAACATCCTCCCATTTTCTACAGCAACACAATCCACTGTCAAAGATAAGCCTGCTTTGAAGAAGAATTGGACTGGAGAGTCCCATCCTATCTTGGGTAGTTTTATTTTGATTTTGTGATGGGGCTGTGCTTCTGCAGGTGCAGGAAAGTAGTTGTAGCTGTGCAGAAAAGATCAAGCAGCAGCAGAGAAGACAGAAGAAGCGAGACGCTTGTGAAGAGCTGATAAAGGAAGGCCCAGCACCCTCCTCACCCCAGCAATGCCACAGTGCTCTCCTGCAGCACAGCAGGGTGACAGAGGTGGAAAACTCACCGCTGGCATGTTTTCACCCAGTGGTTTCTGCACATCTGCAAAGTAACACACTTGGTTAGAGGAGGTTTGTGTGCCACGTAAGCTGGCCCAGCCCCACCCTTGTCCTAGAGCACTGGACATCACAATCTTTTCACCACAGATCCTCCTTGTCCACAGGGTCTAACACCCTGAGCATTACCAGGACAAGTGAGACACCAGCCCACAGTCTAGGGTTTAATTTGGATTAGTGGAGTGCAGCAGAATTCTCTGTGAGAGTCCCTGGGTGCCTGTGGCATGTCTGAGGCAATGCCCTGTGCTGCAGCAGGGTGAGGTGCTCCAAAGGTACCTGGGCAAGGTGCATGGGAGGGATTCAAGTGCACCATTAAGGCACCACACTAACGAGTGGTGTAGAGCCATTGCACATGATCTGGGGGCTCTACAGAGGGAAAGCAGGGCTCAAAGCACCCCTCTCCCCCAGGCATGGATCTCCATCTGTCCCACAGGGCCATGCCACAGGACATTGAACCAGCACATTGAACCAGTCCATGTACCCCAGGCTGCTGCAGATATCTGGCTGACCCCAGGTCCCAAACTGGGTTTCCATGGCCTCCAGAGGAGTCATACCTCCTCTCCTGTACATCAGGGTGACGTAGCCAAAGATCAGCAGCACAACCACTCCAGCCAGCAGGAGGATGCCCAGGAGCATGGCCTTGACGTGCTCTGAGGAGTTGCCTTCCTCCATCTCCGGCGCGTCAGTCGCATTCATCTGGGGGGCTGCTGCAATAGCCATTCAAAAAAGGTGGAACAAAACAGCAGGTCAGGAGTGTAACATGGTCTCTACCGTACTTGTGAAAGGCAGCAGGAGAACATGGGGGCTGTCCTCAGAGAGGGCTCAGTGCCAGATAGGGTGCCATAGTCCCATTACTCCTCCAGGGTGTAAAGGAGAAGGGACAGGGCAGGGCTGTGCTCTCCTGACCCATGTCAGGTCCTCTGCCAACAGGTTACTGCCTGCCTTAAGGCCTGGAGCTACAATGGGCTTGGGACCCAACCTCATCAGCTCAGCCCCCCCGGCTGACCTGTGACTATCAGCTGGGACCGTTTGCTCTCCATCACTTTATCGGGCTCAAAGAAAGTGATCAATCCACAGTAGTAGGAGCCTGAGTCGTCCTGCTGGAGGTTTAGGATCTCAATCTCAAAGACAGGAGTGTGGTTGATGAGCCGGTACTTCTCTGTCTCCGTCGTGGGCATGTATCGGCTGATCTCAGCAGTTTTTTTGGCTTGGCTGTGGTTGGTCTCCTTGTACCAATTGAGGCTGTACTCTGAACCAGAGTCATTCTCCATGGAGATATTGCAGAAGAAGGTGGCTTTGTCACCTTCAGGACGAGTTAACACTGCTGGGAAGATGGTCACTATTTGAGAGAGAGGAAACAAGGAGCAGGTGGTTACAGCAGGCACAGGTTACAGCAGGCACAGGTCTCAGAAACAGCCATACCCCTGTGTGGGGGCCAGGGATGCAAGCCCAGTCCACATCATCACTCTGGGACATGGGCAGGTACATCAGCCCATGTCTCTCCCATTTCAAATGTGTGCCTGCTGGCTGGAAAGGGACTCTCAGAGGTAGTAACTGTACTGTGAAATGGTTTCAGCAGACCAAACTGTGCTCTGGGCTACCTAAAATTAACACTGAACACCTGTACCAGAGAAAACAGACTTTGGGGGTTAGTTGTATTTTTTTTTAATATATGCTGTATTTTAATGTCTGAGTCATCCTCTCTCCAGCTGAGGCTGACTCTGAAAGTGAGCAGAGGGACAGAGTCCCAGGTGGGGGCAGTGTCCTGTGGTGCAGACCATCACATACCTGGCTGCCTGCTGGGATGCTCTGGCTCTCCCCGCTACACCTTGCTGGGAGCTCAGAGCAGGCAGGGGCTGCCCATGGCACAGTATTTGTTATCTCCAGCCTGAGACCACCTGACAGGGCAGAACAGCCTGGAGCTTACAGTGTCATCCCTTTCCAGGGACCTGTCCCCTCCTTATGTGTGCGTGGGCAGCCAGGCCCTGGGGTTTCAGCTGGGCTTTCCAGGCTGTTCCCAGCACAGAATCCAGCCAGCCACAGCCACAGGCTCGTCTGCTTTAGCACCAGACCTGCTGCTTCATCTCATTTCCCTGCCCATTATTCCGGTGGGTTCATCCATCCTGCATGGTGGGAATGCTGCAAACACAGGCACACAATGTCCTGCTTCAGCCAGTCCCACACAGCAGAACATGGCAGCTGTTGCATTAATTTCTGTTCCCAATGAGAAGAAGCATTTTTCACACGGGTCACCCGATCAAGCTATTCAAACCAACATGGCTTTGAAAAGTCCCTGTCAAATTTACCTTCCCTTTTCAGAAATCACCACCGATATCAGCCCCAGGGCTTGCAGGCAGAGTCAGAAAGTCCCTCCCATCCCTCCAACTCTGGCCTGAGACCATAGGACCATAACCTCAGCATCACCAACCAGAAAAGGAATCTGGAAATTCTGTGAATAAATACAAGATCAGATGGAAAACTGGGCTGAGAAATGGGGGATGAGACCAAACAGGAGGAGATAGGCAAAGAAGTGGCGGCACTTGTTGTGGCGGTGTCCACACCACGAGATGGAATTTTTGCCGTGTTTTATATTTCTTGTGTTTAACAGGAAATATTTGGCAGGTTCAGGGCTATATTTCCTACTAGTGCCGCTGCCACCAATGAATGAAGTGTTCGGAGGACTTCTGGAAGTAGATGTTGGGTTTACATGTTTTCCTGTATCTTCCCAGCTCCAGAGGTAGCATCTGCTCCAAGGGACACCCAGCCCTCTGCCCACCCTCAAGGCAAGAAGGGGAGACGCAGCTTCACCAGAGCTATCACTCATCCTGCCCAGATTCACACCTTCCCTTCAACTTCTCCTGCAAAGTTCACCCAGAGCAAGGACCCTGGATCCCTCAGGATCAAGCCCAAACCAGGAGTTGCAGACCAAGGGCGCAGACTTGAAGCCATGAGAGCTAGAAAGAAAAACCCACACCCCACTGGCAAATCCATAAGCTCAACAGCAAACTCCAACCACCATCACTGTGTCCCCTTCTCCATCCTTTAATCCCATTTCTATCCCAAGAGTTCCCAAATCCTTTGCTTCAGCTGCGCATACCCAAAAGCTTTGGCTTTTCTGCCTTCTTGATGCCAGACCTAATTTTTAACTACAAAGCTCTCAGCCCTTAGACATTTTCCACCAGCTGCAAACAACATGGCCATGTCAGTGAGCGTGCCCCACTCCTGTACCTACCCTGGCGGCAGCAGGTCAGCATGGGCCCACAGCAGAGCAGGATGGCACAGAGGTCAGCCAGGGCCACCTCCACGCTGCCCCATGTCTTCTTCGAGGCACCTGGAGCCATGGTGAGCCGCTCTGTCCCCTGCCCAGGCAGGTGGGAGGTGCTGTGCCGTGTGTGCCGTGCCGCTCCCTGCTCTCTCTGTGCTTCCTTCCCTGCAGCGG
>VYZR01388311.1:0-11222 GCA_013400675.1 Oxylabes madagascariensis
GTGTGTGTGTGTGTGCAGAGAGAACTTGTTTATATAGATCTCCCCCCCGCTTCTTTATTTAAAACAAAAACCCTCTGTGTTGCTTTTGTCACGTTAATTCCCATTTTGCCAACACCAGGGGCCCAGGCAGACGAGTTACCAAGGAACACAAAATTTTAATTAGTGTATTTTAATCATTCAGGCTTTCCGAGCTAATCCACATACCCTAGAGAATTCCCGAGATGCAGCACTGCTCTGCTTTACCATTTATTGTTGAGTCTATTATAATTACTGTTAGCAGGTGGGGACTGGGAGATGTTTATTATGAGTTTTTCATCTTTAGTATAATTACCGAAAAAAACAAAATAAAAAGATGTTGGTGCATTTTGTTTTCCTAGAGGATTTTTTTTTTGAGGGGGATATTTTTCCCATCCCTTGCAGGCAGGTGCTCACCAATTACTGCCTTTTTCTCTGTTTTAATTTATTTTGTTGATCACTGACTCACCTTTACTTTTTCAGGATGGAAGTAGAAACCAGAGGCTCCTGGATGGAGTGAGTTTACCTAATTTAGGGCAAGAGATTAAGCTGGGACAGAACTAGACACGCTCAGGATTCCAGCCACTGTGGGTGGGTAGAGTGTGCTAAGGAGGGACATCTCCATTTGAGAGTTTGTTTGTGTTTTGCTGTTTTGGTGCTGTTTCTTAAGTTGTGGAGTTTCATAAGCATGATTGATAGGAGCCATGAGCAGGTAGGAAAATGTGCCTGTGTGCAGGGATAATGCCCAAGTGCCACTGCTGTATGTGCAGAAGTGTAGGTGGGCATCTTTGAATGTATTTCTGAAGGATTCATTGACAGGCACAGGGATATGCACAACCCTTCCACGAGCAGAGCATGGTGAGGTGCTAAATCTTTGGTGCACAGGGAGTTTCCAGTGTCAAGAAGGAAAGAGGGTGATTCCCTGAGCTCTGAAGCAAAATGCTTTAATCAAGTAAGCTTTTTATTCATCCTGGCCACTGCAGAAAAAACTAAAATTGCCTTTTGAAGCCAAACTTTTCTGTGTGATCCTTGTAAGAAGATTCTGGCCTCTTCTTTTGCAGCTGTAGTTTATACCAGGGTGAGGAGTGTCTGTGCCCGTACTCCAAGACCAGCTTCTTGGTAGGCAGGTACCTTCTCCAAGTACAAATGCCTGGGAAAGGAGTGAGAGGGTATGCACAGACTGCAGGCAGTACTGTTCCCTCCTCTCTGTTGTGGCCTGATGAGAGTTGGGAAAGGTGAGTCAGTCTGATGGCATTAGTTCCCCATTATATGCCATGACATTAGGTAACATTTTTTATTTTATAATCTATGGAGTTCTCCAGGGATTCAAACAGAGTCTCATATCCCTACGCAAAACCCCTTTAGAGAGGCTGCGTTTCAGCTGCTTCCATCTCTGCCTGGTGACTTCTGCCTCGTTTGATGTCTGTTCCCATGTCACTTGAGGCATCAGCTTGTTTCAGACTATCCAAAAGCTAATGGGGCCCCCCCTTGCCTCTGTTCCGCTGGCTCCAAGGGTTGAAGTCTGGACTGAGAAAAGCTTAATTGAGAGCTCAGAGGGATTTAAAAGCTAGGTGTGTTTTTAAGCCTCTCTTTATCCACATCGAAGTCTGCAGTTAGGAATCCCCTAACCAAATTTCCTTGTTCAGGGTGTTCTCTGGGAAAATCCCATGCTAATTCTGGACAGCTCTCGTTAGGGACGCCCCAAATCTGTACTGTGTGTTCACTGCCTCTTCCCACCCTACAGCTGTATCAGAGAAATGAGCCCTTTCTCTGTCTTACACTTAAAAGGCTGAGTGTAAACGTTCTCTTCTCCTTGATGACGATTTTCAAGTTTTCCTGGAAAATTCCACATCTCTGCACGAGGCCAAGGCTCTAGCTGGGGTGAGACCAAGCAGGATTAATTAATAAAGCTCAGTAGCTTACACAGGAACTCTGTAATATAATTACAGCTTCTGTAAGAAAAGGCCCTGGAGTCGAAGAGAGAGAGAATTGCATGGGGTTGGGAAGAGTATTCTTTGAGCCCCCATGCCCCTGGCTTGTCCTTCCCTTCACTTTTAAGTTCAGGGCTTTCCATGCCCCCAAGTGCCCTGTGCTTCTGAACACGTCTTTGGTCTTTGCTGCTGGTTCTTCATGCTGCCAGCTTGCCCCCTGAAACTGCTCCTGGGCTCTTCCAATTGAGAGGGGCATCTGCTTCCAAGTTCAAACCTGCTGGCTTTGGAGGTCCATATATCTTCTGGATTCGGCACAGCCCCACTCAGAGTCTGGCTGTCAGCAGGGACAGCTCCTGGGAGGTGTGGGGATATGCACCTCTTACTTCTCCTCCATTTCTTCCCTTCCAGCTCTTTGAGTTGTCTTCCTCCTCCAAAGAAGAAAACTCTTTGTGTCTGCTCCCACACCTTCCTGCATCCTCCCCAGATCCTGCTCTACTGGGCAGCACCAGCTCTGGTTGAGACAAGTGCCCGGAGTGAGATCCATTGAAACATCCAGGCCAGCTGGGGACAGATCCATCCCCAGGGAGACGGTGCTGTGAGCCCAGAGCTGCAGGAGGAGGCTTTTCTTCTGATTTCTCCAAACTTTCCCACCCTGGCTGCGGCTCTACAAAGAGGCCCTGGCCCTATGCACGGGGCCTTCCGCATGAAGGGGTCTCGCCAGCTCCTCTTTATTGAGTCTTCAAGCGCTGGCAGGACACTCCATTAAAAAGCCATTTGCTTTTGTGTCCCCAGGCCCCCAGCCGGCTCCCGCTCATGTGACACTGGCCACAGTTGTAAAACAACAACACAAATAGTTGGCAACTACTGCGGTTTTTTTCAAACCAGAGTCGTCATAGCAACTTTCCCCAGTCAATCACTGGTGAGGCAGCCTGCCAAGGGGTGCTCTGAGTGGCAGGGCAGCCCCGCTCCAGAGGAGCCCTGAGCAGGGAGCTCTCAGGGACCCTTGTCACCAAGACTCATCAGCCTGCTTCCTACATTAGTGAAATGCAGACGCCTTCGCTGTGCGGAGCTGGCACGGGAACAGAAGGCATCAAGTCCTCCATCCCGGAACTTCCCTGAGCTTGGACCCAGGCTCCAGGGTCCCTGGTCCTGCTGGCAGAGTGCCATAGGGAGAATCCCTTGGCACCCGGCATCATGCCAGAGGGGGCATCCAAAGCTCCCCCCAGTCTGGCACAGCGCCAGGGGGCATCTGAATCCCCCCCATGCATGGCATGTTGTCACGGGGCATCTGAGTCCCTCTGCCCGTGGCGCTGTGCCAGGTGGATCAGAACGTGGCACACTGTCCTTGCAAGTGGCTCCATGCCAGGTATGATCAGCAATATCAACCACTGTTGTGTCTTGCAGGATGCAGGACCAGGAACTGACTTGGCACCTTTTTAAACTCCTGGGTTTGCAGGAGGGTGCATGAATCCCTCAAGTTCTTGCATGAACAAAGGAGGTGGCACAACTGGAAAGAGACAGCAGTGCTTGGCAAGGGAGCTGTAAGTCACACCTTTGTGGTGGCATATGGTTAAGGAAGCAGGATGGACCCCCAGCATGGTGCATCTCCTCTGCTCCTCCCATCCCATCTCTTCTGGCCTTTGGAGAACCTCAGTGCTCTTGGGCTGTTATGACTCTGCTTTTATGACTTTGTTGGCTTTTCTTGTACATCCTGAACACTGCACGAGTCTTGTGAGCCACTGTCCCAGACTTAGCCCAGAGTCCATAACCGGGTAGCCAGTCTTGGCTGGACTGCTCTTACCTGTGCAGATAGCAATGGCCTGTGCTCCAGAAGATGGTACTTGCTGTCACTGCTGTCCCATGGCAGGGTTTCTAAGAGAGCAGACCTCAAGCTGCCATTGTTGTCGTCACATCTCTCGACTTGAGGCTCCCTGGCTGCCTTGAGTGACTCCTGGAGGAGAGGAATGTTAAAAATCCGCTCTTGTAGTAAGTTGGCACCATATCCAGCCACCGTCTGCTCTGTGCCAGAGCTTAGTAAAATGTTGGCGAGGACTGCAGCTCTGTACTCAGGCCCCCCCTTCCCCTTTTGTCTCAGTTGGTTTGGCAATTGCATGGTGGTAACACAGCTCAGGGTGGCACAGGAGCTTTGCTACCCATATGCAGCTGGAAAGTGAAAAGGGATTTCCAGGCAGAGCAAATGATAAAGGGAAATCAAATGTGAGGGTGTGGCAGCAGGCCAGGGGCATGCCAGGCATTTTGCTAACCCTGGCACATTCACTGTGGCTGGGGAGACGCTGAGGATGGATGTGCCCCATCCCGTGGCTGGAGAAGATGCCCAGTTGCTCCACAGGTGGCCGGATCCCTTGGCTGCCGCTGAAGCTGGGATCTGAGGGGGCTCACGAAGGCAAGCGAGGAGCTGCTAGGCTCTGTGCAAATCCTGTTTGTTGGCACTCCGGTTACAAGCATGGTAACTGTTGGCTGGGGCAGGGAGGAGGGATCCTGGCTCCTTCACTTTGTTGCTTTGCATCTTCGTCACTCTGTCTCAGTTCTCTCATTCATTTGTTCTTAATTATTTGTTAATTTCCTTCCCTTCTTCCTCAATTTGTTCTCTCAGTCATCTGCTCTCTCATTTGCTTTTTCTTTCTTTTGTTGCTGTTGTTTGCCACCTAATTTCCTTTTTTCATTCCTGTCCCTCTTAGTTGTCCTCTCTGATTCCTTCCACTTTTTTCTCTTCTTCCCTCTCACCTCTCCTGGGCATTTTCAGTATCTGTGGCTTTTTTCTGGTGTTATTTCTAGTCCCAAGTGAGTTGCTTTCCTTCAGAGACACCTCATTATTCCATGCAAAGCTCCTCAACCTGCTGCCCCTTCCGTGCCGCACTTGGCAGTTGTCCCTCACCTTCGGGCTTTAAACTTTGAGGGTGGCCCGAGCGAGAGAACACCTCATGGGGCTGACACTGAGAAAGGAAGGAGAGAACCCCACTGACATCCTGCCCTGAGCAGAGGTTCAAGGCCAGGGAAAGGCGGTGGCTGGCCCTGCTCCTCACCCTTGTGGGGTGGATGTGGCCCTGGCAGACGAGGGATGAGGAGGTGGCAGAGCCAGGTCAGTGACCTACACCCGGGCCATGTGCCCATTCGCGGGGGCGTGGGAGGCCCTGCCCGCCAGGGTGGGCCTTGGCCGTGGGCACCCCTGCACGTGCTGCTGCGCTCATCTGGAGCCACCACCTGCCTCCAACGCGCCTCCGCTCCCGCTTCCCTCCCAGCAGCTTCTCCGGGCCCCCCACGCACCTGCCCGCGCGTGCTGACGCCCGTGCGGAGGCGAGCGCCCGCGGGCTGCCCGTGGGCCCGGCCGCGCCCTGTCCCGCAGCGGCTCCCACACGCGCCCGCCGCCCTTGGCGCACGTCCTGGGGAGGCACATGCCTGCGCACATCTGCGCTCACATGTCGCCGGCGCGCACGCCGCTCCCCCTGTGCACAGCCTGCCATGTGCTTTCCCATGCCCTCGGCTCACGTGCTGCTGCGCGGTAAATTATCTCCCCCCCTGCGACCCACCGCCCTCTCCCCAAAACCCAGGCCGGCTAAAGTGCTGTAACATGGTAGCTGCCTGAACTTCGATTCAAAGGTTAATATCAAAATCTGGAGCGGATTACCTAAAAATTACTTACAACACCATTAAAATTCTGAACTCTTTTTGTTGTGGCTGTAAATTAATTTAAAATGTCAGTTTTTTTGAGAAATCCAATAAGAAATTGAGCCAACGGAGCAATCTGTAAACTGTCTGGCACAGAGGAAAGTGTGTCTTTTCAATCGACAAGAAAAAATATGGGGCTTAACTGGAACCATATGGCAGCGCACTTGAGAGAAATCTGCTGAAGAGGAGGGAGGGGAGGGGGAACCCAAGCAGGCAGGAGCAGCGGGAGAGCTGGCGGCTTGTGTGGGAGAGGAGCTGAGGCTGCCCGGTGCAGGGACCGGTGAGACAGGTGCACGGAGAGGACAGGCCCTGAGGAGGAGGGACAGCTCTTGCCTCTGCAGGGCCCGCATGCCGAGGCAACCCAGGCAGAAGGAAGGTAGTGGAGCTGTTCCCAAGGTCCCTGCAGCCACGTGTTGGTGTGAAGAGGCATTGTGTTTGGCAACGGGGCTCTGTGAGGTGGATAGGGGACACAGAAGGGCTGAGCAGTGAGGGCAAGTGGGAAATGAGGTGTTCAAGTGGGTTTTCTGTGGTGTCTGTGCCCTTTGCTGGCCCACAAGCGTCCTGGCACCCAGTTCCTTCAGCAGCCTCCCAGCACAGCCCCTCTGCTGGTTGTCCCCCTTGCCGGGAAGTATGGATGGCATGGATGAGGGGTGGCTTCTTAGCTCCGACCCAAAGGTAAGGTGGGCACTGGGAGGCTGGTGGGGAAGGGCTGCCACTCCACATCCCCTGCCCCAGCCCCCTCTCCTTTGGCTCAGATCCTCACAGCATTCCTTGAGCTGGTGAGAAACCCAGCTTCCCCTCTGTGTCTCCTGCCTGCCGACATGTGTTACCCATTAGGCCTTAATTTCAGAAGATTTACAACACATTAAGTAATTTGTAGGTTATTTCAACTTTAATCTGCTGAAGTCGAGAAAATCAAAATTAAATTCAAAACACACGGATCTTCAAAGTACTGGGATTGGGGATGGGAGGGGGTTGTTTACCAGCCCTTGCTTGTCTCCTCTCCAGTGTCTCTGCCACAGTGTCTCTTGGCCTCACCGCAATGCTGCTCTTCCCACCACCTTTGCTGGTAGCAGGGGCGATGAGGGTCGTAGAGGTGAGCTTCAAAATCCCCCAGTTCTGGATGAGGGGTGTCAGTGATCACAGAATGATGCCTTTTGGAAGTCCTCAGACTGATTGACCACTTCCATGGCACAAGAGGGAATGACCTGGTCCTGACAGTTTCTTTTTCATCTGTGATCACATCTGTCACGAGCTTGAGTGGCAGATGCACAAACGCTCCCTGGGCTCTGAAGCCAAGGACATTACCTCTCTGTCCCTCACTTTCCTGTGCTGGGAAGAGCCTTGTGAGCATGGGTTTGCTGAAGTTGTCAGGCATTTAGATGCTATGGAAAGGGAGGCTGTCAGCCCAAAGGAGCTAAAACAGAGGTGGGGACCTGGGGACAACTGCTGTGACAGGCTTTCCTGCTCCTCTTCTACATTCATGGCCAAGGGCATTTGTGCCACTTTGTCCCTCTTCCTGTGTTGCTCTTGTATTCAGCAAGTATTCCTTTTGCTGAAAAAGGACCTGGTTCCCTTCACCTATTCTTCTTCCATCTGCAAGTAAGGTCACAGGAACCCTGTCCACATTGTGGATCTGTGGCTGGAGAATCCCTGTGGGATTTATCCAATATTTCCATGAGCCTCCTACCCATAACAGGATCAGATCATTGACAGCTTTCAGAACTGGTCTGAAACTAGTCTAATCATTCCTTTTACTGATTAGAGAAGCCAGAGCTGAGAACTTCCTTAAACTCTTGGAGTGGGATAATGAACTGGAAGTAGAATCACAGAACTGGAAATCTTTTCTGATGAACAGAGACTGTTAAGACGTTATCTTGGGGCTCAGGAGATCTAAGATTTGTCTCAGCTCTCTACTATGCTGAGTTTTGTGTTGATCTAAAACAAGTCTCTTACCCAATTTGTGCCACAGTTCCCTGCCTGTGTAGTTGAAATAATGCTCTTGGAGTAAAGTTGATAGGAAGGATGTGTTGGGTGTCAAACTCTGCCGTACTGAGGGGCTGGGCCTGGTGTGGCTACTGGAGTGGAGTCCCCAGGTGGTCTTAGTGCCTCAGTTCCCCCATGTGTGCAGGGAAAAAAATAACTTTTTTTCTCTCCCTGGACTTTGATGAATGGAAAGTGTATGTGTCACAGCTCTGCTATTTCACACTGATCTCTCCACCCACATCCCAGACAGTTTCCGGGTTCCCAGCCCACCAAATCCCTCAGGCATCTCTTCAGGGGCCCCTTCCTCTTCCAGTTGAGTGCTGCCTTATCCCAGAGCTGGGTGGCGGGGTGCAGCAGACATCCCATTTGGGAGTAATCCAGAACTGCTGAAAGGCTGAGCGTGCTGACGAGTTGGTTTTTGTGCATCCCTGCATTGCAAGGGTGCACAGCCCAGAGCTGACTTTGTTGTCTTGACTGTCTGCGAGCCAGATCCACTGGAAGTTGGCTTTATCAGGAAATGTGTCATTGAATCGCACTTAGGGAGACAAGCACTTTTGAGGGTGATGTCCCCAGTTCTGCTTCAACAAGGAATCTGGACATGCAGGAAGCATGTTACACTTCATCTGCATCTGTAGGTTTTCCTGCTTCAGGCCTGAATACCTGGCTCTGTCCATTTCATATTCTTGCCTGTGCTGGGAAATTTTTATCAGTACCATCACAGATTTGTATTTTCTCTGAGATTATACTTCACACGCCTTACACAGCTGCTCTGACCTGTTTAAAGGGGGTGGATGCGGATACAGATGTGGTGTGTGACTCTGTGTTTTGTACAGACCACTGGGCAGCCATCAGAGTAGTAACTTACAGTCCCTTTTGATCTGGGTTGGTTTTAAACCAGATGTCAAAGCATGTATGCTGTAAAACAGAAATTGTTTCTCTTGTCTCTGAAGAGTTCATCTCCTGGGTCTTCTCCTTGCAAGGAGGAAAGAAAAGGATTTGTGTAGAGCAGCTTTCTGCTAACCCTTATGAAAAGTCTTGGGTAAAAAAGGTTAAAATTTATTTTGATATATATTAGCTGGTCAAGCTAAACCCTGTAGAGCCACTCAGATTCACGTAAAAGGTACAACCTACGTTATCCATGCAAAGCATGTCTCTGTTGAACTAGATGCCGCAACTGGTGACTTCATTAAGACACAGATTTCACTTCAGTTTTAATGGTGTCAGGAATCTGCTGTCTTTCTTAGTGCTGACCTATCCTAACATCCTGAAATAAAAATTAAGTAAAATGCTTCTACCCACTGCTCACTCAGCTACAGGTGGTGGTGAAAACTTTTGCTTCTTTTTTCTAGGGAGTTTGGCAGTCAGTCTGGATTATGGGGCTGAGATGTGCTTCTGTTACTACCCAGCCCTTTCAGCTTTCTCCCAGCCCGTGCTCATGACTGTGTAGGCTGATCTGCTGAGTTGATGAAGGTTTAGAGAAAATTTAGGGATCCTGTGTTGGAAATTGTTATAGTGGAACATGAGCAAACACCCTGACAGCCATGATGGCATTTAGTTCAGGTCTAGTGCCCTTAATCCTCTCGTAATGATCAGCAAAAGTTCAGACTTTATGCAAAATGAAGGAGCATTAATTGCCCTTTTCAAGCAAAGGGGAAATCAAGTCACAGGAAAAGTTACATGAATAATTTTCAGGTGTTCATGAGCCTTTGGCAGAGCAGGGAGTGGTGCTTGAGCACCCACCTCTCAATCCTGTGCTCTTAACTTCTAGATCAAACGTTCCCAGACTTTTTCCAGTGGATGAGAGGCAGCTGAATAGAGAGTTGGCCTGATTGATGCCCTTTCTGTACATAATCACAGAATCTCCCTGTGGCAATTCCAGCAATTGCTTACGTGGGAGGTAATGGCAGGAAAATACTCTTGGTAGGATTTGTATGTGCTTTGTGTTTGCCTAAACCTGATCTCCTTGAAGTCCTAGAAGTTTGACTCAACACTTCAGTGCCAGCAGAATTGACCCTAGTGCTGGGCAGTTTTGCAAATCTGTGTCTTCTCAGTTGCTTTGAAAGCAGGTGGGGAGCTGAGGGAATGAGGAGGAGCCATCCACAGCAGTCACCTTTCCATCAGGTGATATTCCAGGGCAAGTATCAAACACCAGCAGCCGGGAACCTCTGCTTTTAACCCTTCTGTCTTTGGGATGTGTCCTCTCTTGTGTCCTTAAGCATCTTAGATTCTAAAATATGGTAATCTTTGGGTCTTCTGCTCACCAAAGGGTGCAGGGCAGAGGGAGGTGCATGTTTTCCCCCGGGGACAGCACAGCCTATACAGTGTCAGGTGAGCAGCACAGCTTGGCAGCCTCCTGCCTCTGCCGTGGGCTTTGACCAAGTCTAAGGTCTCACAGCTCACATGGGTGTGCTCAGCAGTGCCTTTAAACCAGCTGGCCACAGTGTGAACAGCACAGACTCTGGTACAGGCTGGTTGCCCAGGGCTCCATTCAGCTTCTCTGGAAGGTTTTGCTGCCAGAGCTGCTCAGCCAGAGGTACTCCAGAGAACTGCAGTGTAGATACAGCCTTGGTGACTTGCTGTGCCCTTTTCCACCCTCTCCCTCTCACTGTCCTCTGTGCCTTATGCTCGGGTGGACAAAGAGATGGTGCATGCTCTAAACAGTCGTTCACTTCGTTAGGCTGAGACTGAGATAGGTCATTTGTCCAGTTCAATATCCAAGGGCACATGGGAAAGTTTGGGTGTGCTCTTTCCCAGTCTGATGGCGTTTGGTTCAGTGTCTTTGGATCAAAACCACTTCTTGGCTGAACTGCTAGGTTCAAATGAATTATGGAAGTGGAGAATGTGATCCAGGAATGCCGAGCTGGGCGGTGATGACAGGATCCCAGTTCAGTACATCTTATATGGGCACTTCTTGAAACTTAAAGGTAGTGTGATGCTTCCTAAGCACCATTTGTAATAGTGCAAAGAGAACAAGAGAAGACCGACACTGGTAACTCCTGAGGCTTTTGGAGGACAACAGAATATCTTGCCCAGAAAGCACAAAAGGGGTCATGAAAATCTGCTTCCGAGTATCTCTGCTGGTTGGGCTGGGGAGAGATGCGAGCTGGAGGGGCTTGACATACAGCGGGAAGGAGGCCTCGGCTCATCCGAGCGTGCCAGGCAGGTAGCTGGTTGCCCTGTTTCTCCTTGGTGTCTGCTAGTCTCCGAGTCCTGGTTCACAGCTCCCTGCAAGCCAGGGATGGAGGAGATCCTATGAAAATGATGATATGTGACAATCAGTCACAGCAATTAGTGTTTTGGTTAACAGGCCTTTTTTGTTTTCTCTCACCCAGACAGAATGTCACAAATAAATCCTCGCCTGCATTTGCATATTAATTGGATCGGAGACGTCAAGCATCTTTCATTAAAGAAAATGATCTGCATATTTGGAGACATAAAATAGTTATTTTGATGGGTTTTTTTCATAAGATCAGGGGGTGGGGGAGGAAGGTGATGGGAGCAGTGGAAATTGAGGTAGAGTGAAGGCAGAGAAAGCAGCTTTTGTGGTTAACCCCTTGTGGCCCAGAACTAGCTGGTGCCCAAAGCAAAAATAATAATAATAAT
>VYZR01388312.1:0-10935 GCA_013400675.1 Oxylabes madagascariensis
AAAAAAAAAAAGAGAGCTGAACTGTGCCAAGGTGGCAGCCGGACTCTCATCTGAGCCACCTCCAAATTTAATTTTTTTTCAAATTAAGGAAGGTAGCTAATAAGGAAGTTTAGCTAAGAAAAGTCTGGGGCAAATGTGATTGTTTTGTATTTTTTGTGATCAGTGGGCATTTCTCATCACCAGGAAGAAAGCAAAGTGTCTAACTGGGAGTCCTCAGCATCACATAAGTCCATTATTGCAGCTTTTGCCACATTTTGACACGGGAAAAATCCCCAATCCTCCAAAAAATCCTCCAAGTTTTGTCTGTTCAGGACTGACACGTTGATCACTTCAGTTATTCAGAATCTATTACATCTTGTTAAAAATAGGTACCTAATGAACCTGTCCATCGGCTATTAAAAGAATAGATATTTCCAAAAATCAGTGGGGCTCTGCCAGTGTTCTCTGGAAAACTTGTGCGCCATTTGGCTTACGTAAATTTGCATTCAGCCTTGCCAGGATTTCTACCCTGAATTAGCAGCTGATGCCTTTGCCACTAGGGCTGTTACCTAGCCATGAACAAGAGGAGAAGGGCTTTGGATTACCGCATATAGGATGGAGAGTCCTTTATGAAACAGCCCTTTTACTAGGGTGCAGTTGCAATTTGAAATGGGGCATGGAGAGATGGGTGTCTGATGCATGACAGTGTCATGGGTTGAGGCACTGGGCTGTGGAGGCCTCAGCACAGGGCCCAGGAGCTGAGGGGTTGTCCCCATGGGAGTCTGCATGGGATCCTCTGCCCGAGCCATCAGCTCAGCAGGACCACAACACCAGGACACACCATGTGATGAAGAGAGCCGCTGTGTGGGGTCTGCCAGGCTTGTCCCACATCCACATTACAGCCAGGGCTCAAGCATCCAACTTCAGGCACCTGCCTGCACCACAAGGCCAGCCTTAATCTCAAAAGCAAAGTCGCCCTCTGCTCACAAAGGATAGTCAGCTCTGATCCTGCTAACAGCCGGGGCTCTGACAGATGGGCTCTGGTGGCATCAGCAGTGGGGCTGAGGGTGTCATAACCCTCTTGTTTCCCTATGCCAGGGTGCTCCCAAGCTTGACCAGACAATGTCCAAGGGCAGGTCCCTATCCCACTCCCAGTAATGCTGGCAAAACTTGCAGCTCATGATATCCCTCCCTGGAGTCACTCCAGACTCAAGCAGCATTTTGCCCACAAGTGGGCACTTTCAGGACAGCGGCATGGGGAATGCACATTGCACAAGGACAGGCACCCCTTTTCCTAGTGCCTCCTTTAAATACTTGCTCCAGCTCTCCCTACCTTTGTAATTTCTGTACTGGTTTGTGTGCAGAGATCTCCAACAGGTGTCAACTGGCATCACACTGCTCTTGAAGGATTAGAATTCGGTCAAGAAAATGGCAGTGGCAGAGCAACATCACAAAGCAAACTCCTCGGAAATTAGGAGCTGTTAAAAAGGACACAGATAGTGCAATTTTAATTGAACAGTCTCTACAATACAGATTTTAATTACTAATGTAAATGAGTGAATGTTAATCAAAATCTATTTTTTCTACGGGATTCTTGCCATCATGGGTGCATAGGATAGAAATCCTATTTGATAGCCACTACTGAATATAGTATTTCCATTTTCCCATCTTGTCTCTCCCTTACTTTTTGGTTCAATTTCATTCTTTTCTGCCCAAGCAATCCCAATTCTCATTCAATTTCTTACTAACTTTCCCTCCCTCACTGTGTGCCTGCCACCTGCAACCTCCATATTCACTGCTGGTCTTGGTGGCTGTGACAAGCTTTCCTGGGTCCCTTAGGGATCAGGTGTGCCCATATCAATCTGCTCCAGATGGACTGATCTCCCCGGCTACACTTGGTCACTTGGCGACTCTTTTTCCATGCACTGATCTGCCTCATCCCAACTCCCAGCATGGCCTGTGCAGGTCAGAGCAGGGCCATGCAGTGCCAGGGGAAAAACAGGCTGGAGCCTGTAGGGATGAAGGACCTCAAAGCTCATGCTCTGCTTTAAAATTGCCTTCCTCTAAAGCAAGCCTGTGTAAATTAGGAGTAAAAAAAGCACTTGTTTGCTGTCTGTGGAAGCGTCCTTCACTCAGGCAAGAGTCATCAAACCACCTTCTGTTACTGCTCGTCCCTCTGGTTCAATGAGGCAGATATTCCATGGACACAGCTCAAAGCCACTCTTACCAGTCTGGCCAGAAAACAGTGTCAAGACAACAATTTCTCAGAGGCTTATTTAAATTACAAGCAAATGACTAATCTACTTTGAAGCCAAACATTCTCTTCCTCATTGTGGCTGCACAGTCAGATCTCAGACTGAGACTTTCCCTCCATGTGGCCGTGTGCGTGACAACACCTCCTAACTGGGATTATTTTACTTACATACGTACATGACAGAGATTAATGCATGCAGCTTATACATAGCTGTTGTCTGAAAGCATACTCAGTGGCAAGTCCTCTTTCTCCAAGCAGGAATGGGTTTGGGAGGCTGTCCACTGGCTCTGCCTTTTGCAGCATGTGGTGACCCAGGACCACCTTGATCTACCATCCGCTCTGTGTCCTTGTCGCTTCACGTGGTTGCTCTGAGCATCCTTTTAACCTGTGTTTGTTAGCAGGGTGAGAACAGGGAGTTTTGAAAAAACTGTGCCCCTGCTTTCCACCGCAGTATTCATACTGGCTCCTGGGGATATCCAGGTGGAGACCCCAGAACCAGGCAGTGGCACAGAGTAGGAAAGTAGCATGACACTTGGGGAGGGTGAAATTACCGGGGAATTCCTCTGAATTGCTTAAGTTCTTGCATGCCTCTGAACCGTATTCTTAACATATGGTCTTGTTTTCCTAAGGCTTATACCTAGCCCAAATTTGAGAAGATTTTCACAGGAACAGCAGAAGGCACACCCCAAAGGTCTCTTACACCTGCCAAATTTCACAACTCTGCTCCAAACCATGGAAAAATAGAGCTCGTAAAGGTCACTGTTATTTTTAGCCTAGTTTGTAAGGAAATACAGCAATGCAATCACTTGCTTGCTCCCTTTGCATTCCCTGCTATTACACTGGAATTGGCTGCCCTCAGACAAATTTGACAGAGGAAAAAAAGGCGCGAAGATATTAAATTCCCACAAGTTTCATGAAAATAGGAGCTGAGCATAGCAGAGATCCCAATAAAAGCAGCAGAGGGAAGCAGCAGGTGCTCGGCGTTTACTGGACAACAGATTAAATATCCTTCCTCTGCGCTGGCAATTGGTTCTCTTGGGGATATAGGGGGTATATTTTGGTTGCAGCATATGTCAGCACCTGGCAGCCTCTGGGGCCAGAGCTGATGGGCTCATGGAGAAGGGTCATCAAACCTTTGTTTCCCCTGTGAGAGACAGCAGCTGCAAGAGTCCCTGTAGCAATGCCTTGAAGTGCAGATTTGCAGGTGGTATTAGGGTCATCTCTCATCTGGTGTGGGTGTTATCCCAGTGTAGTCATATATTTGGGTGCTTGTTGTAAATTAAGCATCTTCTGTGATCTCTATAACCTGAGGATTCTGCTAGAATATTAGCCAATATTTAAAAAAGCATGCCTGAATAACATAATTTATTTGCATCCCTCAGTGTAAATATGGGCTAATTAGTTTTTCACTTTAACTTTAAAGACGTCTCGTGTTTTATGTGGCATATAACATCCTGAGAGGACATAAAAGATGGCACAAAATGTGAGGCTATTAAGGCAAAGATTTATTTGTCATGTTTGAAAGAAGGATGTTTTGAGCCTGTAAGCAAGTCCTCCAGAGATCCCAAGCCAGCAGCAGTCCAAAGGCTCCCAGGGATGAGCCAAGCAAGGGACAGTGACCCTTGTCCCCGAGGGGCAGGCTGAATGCAGGCAGCCTGCTGGGAGGCCATGAGTCGAGGTAGAATATAATTGCAGTCCTACCTCTGTAGGGAGTGCAGTGCCTCGAAACCAGAATTAAAGTGAGCATGGCAACTATGAGGAGCCTTTAGCAGAGTAACAGGCAAGTCAACAAACAGGTGGAGGAACTCAGGAGGCATCCAATGTTAAGGTGGTCAAGGCTAGCTGATGCATATTCCTGTGGGGCTCTGCCAGGATCTTCTAGGATATTAAACTGCAATAAGGCTCTTACTGGACTCGTTCACCTCACAAGCGGGATGTGGGCATGGGTCACCTGCCTCATCAACATCTTCTGGCTCTCAGATTTATGGGTTTATGTTTGGCTCTGCTCAGCTGAGTGTTTTTTGCTCAGGTGCAGGTGATGCTGATCTGTGCTATCCTTTCTTTGGTATTGCTGTTATCCCCCAAGGTCACAAGCATAAGTGGTGGTGAAATTTTCTTCTAAGTAGTTATCAAAAATAAGAGCTCTAATGGACACAAAATACATGATCCCCAAAGTGGCCTGCACACAGTGCACAAAAGGTGATTATTATTTACAATTTACTTTATGATGTGGACATTAAGCAGCTTGTAGTTGCTTAATTTCATTTAATATTGACACATTGATTTCATGCCATCCTAGTTTCTAAGCCAATGTCACGCAGTACCAAGTCCAAGGCATTTTATCGCTTTCAGCAAAATTTATCATCTCATCAAAAGCGGCCAGTTAGTTTGACAAAGTACATTTTATATAAACCACTGTGAGCTGGCATCGTTTTTAGTGACCTCCTTTAGTTCTTAGAGCACTGTGCCAGCTGTTGCGTTATTTGGCCTGCATATTGGCCTCACTTCATTAATTTGAATTTAACCGTGCCCTGCAATAAAATCCTGAAGCAGTTAATGTGACAGCCATGTCAGTCAATATAAAAATCGCCGGGATAATTTCTGTTCCTGCAGTTTCCTTATTTTATTCCACTCCTAATCCCAAAGTAAATGACAAATTTTAAAATATGCCCTGAAATTAAAATTCACTTTCAACCGACTTTTGGGTTAACTGAAAGGTTTTCAATAACACAATGGATCTGGGATGTTTTAATAATATCAGCACACTTTGCTTAAACAAAGAAAACTGTATTTTTATCAAAATCAGTACATGAGGTATGTGCTCTGTGTAGGGAAACATCAATCTGTCTAAAGGGGAAGTGGGTAAAGAGAGTGACTTGGTTTTGTTGTGTTCACCTCACTTTATAACACCATTTTTACAGCCTCAGAAGAAAGAAATCCACATTTTAATTAGAGCTGCAGCAGTTTATACATCTAAGTCTGGCAGCGGAGGCTCAGCCCCGCCGCGTTGCCTGCGACGGCAGCAGCAATATGGGCTCAGCGGAGGTGCTGACGTCTCAGAGCAGTGAAGAGATCTCAGCAGAGCAACGTCTGCCTTCAGATATCAGCTATTCTACAAGAACGGAAAAATGCTTTGGGGAGCCCTGTTTTACCCTCCTTAGCCAAAGGGTAACATGCTCATTCTGACTCCGTGGAAGTGGAGTTGGAAGATTTTTGGGGTGCACCCCTGGACCAGACGTGGTACCCCTTGCCCCTAGTCCTGATGACCTTTTGCTCAACTTGTGGTTTGTGCCCGTGACTGCCACGTCCTCAGCGAGCAGGGATTACCTTTTGCAGTCAGATATTATAAATGGAGAGCACTTAATCAGGCTTTTTTTGTGGCTGTTGCCCTTATGATAGAGGAAAATATCCTCCCGTCATGTATTTATTAACATTCTGTATGTAAGTAGCACTTCTCAGTCTGCATCTTCGTTACAGCCAAAAGCAAACCCTGTTTTCTGTTTGTACTGGACAAATGAGACCTCTTAAGTAAGGGAGGCAAAATCCCTGTCTTACCGTGGAAGATTTCTGATTACTTTTTCTTGAAAGCTGCATGTATTTCACTGAATGTCTATCATATTATCGCTCGGCCTTATAATCTGGATACTTTGTCTCCTTGGCGACAGACAACATCCAGAGCAGAGTATCCCTCTGCCACCAGATGCTGCGGGAATCTCGCCGCCGCGGCGGGCAGGAGGGCTCAGCCTGCAGCGGGAGGTGAGGACCCTGTTAGCAGGGTGCCCGCAAGGGGAGGGAGGGAGGCAGCCAGCAGCCAGCCTGTCTTCATCCCTGCTGTGCTCTGCCCCAGGTAATTCTCAAAAGCCATGAACCACAACAGAATTAACTTTTCTGCTTTTCAGAAATGTAAAAACTCAGTGTGATGGAATAATTAATGCAGCTGATTAAAGGGGAAGATTACACATTAACAGAGGAAGATAAGCACTTAATTTCCAGCCTTATTGCATTTCAAACTTGAATATATTGGTTCCAAAGGTGGCTGCAGACTTATTTGCCTTTCTCTATATGTAAGTACGTAATATACATATGTATGATTACAATCTCCTGCCCTGCTTTAATAATACAGTTAATTGCTTTCTGGCCCCACCTCAAGCTGCCTAAATTCATTTCAGAGGGAGAAGATTATTTGCTGTTGGCCTTTAGCAAGTAAATTGCCTGCCATCCTTAATCTGGGTAATAAAAGGTACTGCATCAGCCTGCTCGCAGTTCTGCACGTTGCATCCGCTGCCACACAAAGTATTACTGACAGCTATTTTCCTCGTGCCATCCCAGTAAATGGAGTGAGGATGTAATGTACAATGTAAGCCCCACAGACCTGCTGAGAGTCGGATTCCTTGTCTTCTGCTGCTCTCACTGTGACACTGACTAAATTATTTGCATATGACATTTGCATTACATATTACATCTACTTTGCCATCTTTTTAAATGCCATGCATTATAATAAATGATAAACAGGGCAATACTCTGATCAGCTCACATATTGGCATAGATGCATATTTAAACATGAAAGCAAGCAGGCTCACAGCTGTACATTCACACATCTGCAAGCACAGAAACCATGGCTGCGGTTCACACTGGTCCTGTAAATAGGCCTTTCCACCAAAGTGCCATGCAACAGGACACAAATTGAGCTAAAAAGGGGAAAAGACACCTAACAGATAAAGAGGGGCAAATGTTCAGGCTGGGTTTCTCCACCCAAGGTGACGCTGATATGATATTTTTCATTACAGGAGAATACCAGCAGGCAGGACTGACCAAGGACAGGGGAACATGCAGCCCTTCACTCCTGTCATTTTCCCATGAGAGACTTTGGGGGTGTAAGAAGCCCGTGGTGGTACAAACATGGCCAGGCAATTCCCAGAACACCAAGTGTGAGGCTGCAAAGACTAGAATCACGTTGCATCGTTTAGAAATAATCCAGCATGAGGAAGGATCTTCTGAAGGGTAATCTCCTTGGGGTGCATGCTGTGCATCTGTGCTTAAGCATGTAGACATCTGTGACTGTCTTTGGTGGAAGAACATAGGCCTTTAAAAGCTTCCAGACTACCTTTCTATTTTTTTAATATATATCAGGAGGAAGAGAAAGGACATGACATTTTTTTCTCTGATAAATATCAGACACATTCCACATTCAAGTTGCCAGAAAACAAGAATAATGCCAGCAAATGTCAGTGCAAATTTTGCCATAGCCTCCTTTTGTGCTGGTTTGTTCAGCTCCCCATCAAGTGAACAGCCATAAAGGACATGAAACCATGAGAGGCAGGATGTTGTCAGGTCTGGAACACAACCTGCAGCAGAGAAAACTGAACAAGGTTGGTCCCTAATGTTGGCGGACACAGAGGGATATTGGATAGATTGTGAATGGGTTTGGTCCTCAATGCACCTCAAAGCTGGTCCACATTTAAAGCCAGGCAGATATGAAAACATCTGGGATATTGCCTGCCTGCCCGGTTTAATGATGCTAAAATATCATTCCTCACTCAAGCAGAGGGCGGGATGGGCAGCTTCTGAAAGGCAGAAGGTAAAGGCAGTAATTAAAGAAAATTGTAAGATGTTTATGAGCTCAGAAACAGCAAGGCAAAAGGGGAAGCAGTTGCCCAGAAGAGTTCTCCCTCTGCTCCTCCTGAGAGGGAAGAGATGCATCCACTCCCTCCAGCCTGTTTTTATCTGCCTGTTTGCTCAGGATGTGAAGTAAGGCATTTCCTCAGTGGTTGTTTCTGAGCCTCCCTCTAGTGTGGGCTCTGTTTTCGCTTTCTGGGTACTTGGAGCAAAGACTGAGACATTGAGGCAGTCAGGCTGCCTATTCTTCACTTGTGCTACTTTCCAAGATGGACCAAGCGATCCCTGCCATCATTCAGTCATGCCAGGAGCTGAACTCAAACAGTCTGGAGCTGCCAGTGTACTCACAGTCATGTCCAGCAGCATTATCCCCAAGGCTGAGCATGCATCCAGGGGACAATGGTGAAATTTTCCATGTCAAAGACAATGCTGTGCATGACATGATGACCTTAGACAGATTATCCCAGTGATGTGGCTCTTCTACCTGTACCACCATTGATCAGTTGTGAGATGCCTCAGGTAGATCAACATGGCTAATGCTGCACTGTTGGGGGGAAAAAGGCAGACAGAAATAGGGAACAGCTTCTGCGGGAGGATGGGCTGGACAGAGTGGAAGTGAGATGGCTGCAGGGCAAGGGTGAGCATGCAGGAGGTCCATGAAAGAAAGGGAAACAGAAAGAAACTTTCATTCCTTCTCACCAGGCTTGAAATCATAATGTAAATTTATTAAGCAGCATGTTTAAAAGAAGTGGGAGGAAACGGTGGTTCAGCACTTCACTGCCATTTGAGGTTGTTGGCACAGGATGGTGTAGGTGCTGGGAGCTTTGTCAAAGGTCAGAAAGCAGCTATACAAATTTAAGTAACTAAAATCTTTCAAGGGCCACTAAACTCAAGGATGTCATCTCAAGCAGGGGATGTCCATGAGCCACTGGATGGAAATTCCATGGGACAGATTTATGCTTGTATGCTTGTGCTTTCCTCATGCCCTCCCTAGACATCTCCTCCAGCTCCTGGGCAGGGGCTGGCAGCGGCTGGCTGCCCAGGATGGCTGCTTTCTCTCCGTGCAGCCTGATGTGCTGTACTGACATTCCTGCTGAGTGAATCACCTTGGCCAGCTTTCCCTCTTGGAATTAGACATGGAAAGGGCAGGAGCTGAAGGGACCCAGAGCACCAAGCCTGCCAGCCCAGTGGGGAAGGTCTCCCCTGAGCTACACGAGTCCCACGCTTCAGGGAGCTCTGAGTGTATCTCCATCCATGCTGCATATGGAGGCTGCAGCCTTCTAATGATACTCTAGAATGTGCTGCACACATTTGTCACAGGGCTCCTGACTTGCTCTTGCCCCTTTTTTCCCACTTCAGGAGTACAGGAGCCTCAGTTTTGCAAAGAAATATTTTGCTCCTTGTGAATATCATGAACAGTGATTAATGGTGGATTTAAAAAAACCCCAACCACACACCAAATTAAATGCAAATTTCTGAGTTCCTCATCTGGCACCTTTCAATGCCATTTAATTGTGCAGCTTGATGACACATAAAAAAATCTTTCATGAAAATTTTCTGGTATTGCCACAGATCCCTATTCCTGTAGCTCTGGGCCAAGGAGCACCAGGGCTACAAGGAACCCTGAGTTTGACCAAGCTCACTGAGACAGAAAAATAGAAAATTTTGTGGCTTGGTGTTCAGACCTGCTGCCCCCTAACAGCAAGGAATCTTGTTTTAATTTTAGAGGTGCAAATTAAACCATATGGGAACACACTGTGAACAAAAACTAAACCACACAGGTGAAAATCCTGAAAATTAAAGCGTCAGGAAAGGCAAGGCAAGGCAGGCTGTACTGCCTGGAAAGAGGCTACCCAGAGAGTTTGGTGCAAGAGCAAACCCTGCAGCCTGCTCCCTGGGGGAGGTCCCTGAGGGTGCTTGCCTGGGGACAAGCTGGCTCATCAGGTTCCCAGTGGCTTTAATTGTGCTTCATCTTGGATTTTCATCCTCCCTCCCCCTCTTTCTCCCAAAGCAAGTCCCGCAGGACACATAAGGGGTCACGAGGAGAGGCACGCTGCCCTGGCAAGCCCTCGGGGAGCCCTGTGGAGCAGAGACAGACCAGTGAATCTCTGGGCTTTACCCTTTATCTTTCCAGGTACAGCAGCTGTGTCTGGCCATGGGCTGGCCAAGTCCACCTTTTCAAAATCCCTCTGGAAAGGTAAAGGTGCTGCACTGCATAGCCCTTGCCCAGGGCTCGGCTGTCTGCTCCGGCTGTTGGCTCCATGTCCAGGCTGGCAGAGCCAGGGGCAGTGGGAGCTGCTGGAGGGGCCATGTGCACTTCCAGCAAGCAGAGGAGGCCCAAAGGATGATTATTCCACCCTGCCCAGTCTGCAGGGGAGGTGAGCTGAGGTGTGTCCCTGTATGGCCACACCATCCCCGCTGTCACGCTTGTCCCTGACTCGGACCCCTCGGAACCTCCCCTGGGAGGGGGCTGGGAATGCTGGCCTCATCACTGGCCAACCCATTCTGGATGATTGGGCTAGTCCTGCCCAGAGGCCATGGCCAAAGGGGAGGTGAAAGGGGACAGATTCATCCTTACCAACTTCACTGAGCACATGGGAGGCTTGGGGGCCGCTGGCAAGGCAGCTGTGCTTGACGCACGCCAAGAGGTGCTGGGCTCCAGCTTTGAAGGGAGGAACACCTGCACCATGGAGCTCAGTTTCAAGTTTAAAATCTTAAAATCTAAGTTAAGCATCTTTTCCTTTGGTTTCTGTTGGAGATCGGCTCGCACTGAAGCTCTGGATGCATACTCCATCTCAAATTAGATATGAAATGCAAATCTGGAGTTCCCAGGCTTCAGCATTACCTGGGACTGCAGCAGCATCCCAGACTCAGGCATCAACAATGCTGGGAGTGCCTTGAGCTGGAGCTGGTGAGCTGCTTGCATCTTGGGTCTCTTTACTTAATTTATTCTTAATGAGAGCTGGAGTTGCCTGTGTATGTAAATCACACTGTTTATCATAGTTTTACTACAGCACCATCTGTTTTCATGGGATTTTGTGGCCATAAAGATAGTTGTTGACATTGTGTGTGTGTGTGTGCGCGCG
>VYZR01388313.1:0-10952 GCA_013400675.1 Oxylabes madagascariensis
GCACAGAGCTCACCTTCAGCACCTGCACCAGGTGACAGGCAGGTGACAGGCACTTGGCTTTGCTGTGCTGCTGGTGGAGCTGTGCAGTTCTGCCGTGCTGCTGTGCCTGGTGGTGATGTGTGAGCTCAGGGCTGCAGCCCTGCTTCTTGCTGGTGCTTAATTTAGGGCTAGGACAGTTTAGAGGAAATGGTTTGAAATGTTTACAGAGCTGATGGCTGCTTCTGCTGTGGGAGGGAGTGTGCTTGCTGTTCTAGCCTGGGAAAGCAGCAGAGTCACTGCCAGAGCTTGGGCTGCTCGGCTCCCTTTGTTGGGCTTTCATCTCTCTGTTGCCGTCATCCAAAATCAGTGTCTCTGAAGCCACAAAATCGCCAGTTTGCTGTGTTTGGGAGGAGTTAAAATGACTGCAAACACCACACCTCCCTGCAACAGCTCCCTGTATCGCTGAGCAGA
This sequence comes from Oxylabes madagascariensis, assembly GCA_013400675.1. NCBI lineage: Eukaryota > Metazoa > Chordata > Aves > Passeriformes > Timaliidae > Oxylabes > Oxylabes madagascariensis. The sequence continues at coordinate 451 of VYZR01388313.1, forward strand.
TCTCTCCTGCCTCACCAAACAAGGACTGGGCTGTGCTGGGGCTCCAGTAAGGATTGGGCTGTTTGGGCTGTAACAGTCGGTGCAGATGCACCCTTGTGTCCCACAGAGGTGGGGAGCAGGTCCCCCTCCCCTGTGGGACCAGGCTGCAGCAGAGAGGGTGGCCTGCACTGCAGCATCTGTGTGTCACTTGGGCTTGAGGAAGCAGGAGATGGACAGGTGGAGATAGAGGGGTAAATCTGGCTGCTGTACTTTAGCAAGTCTTAGGTGGAATTAAAACTACAGAAATGTGCCACAGATTGCAGGGATGGGCTACAGCTTCCAGTGATTGCATCATCTTTAACAAATAAGCCCAGGACCCAGAAATATAAACACATCTCAAATAACGTGTGGCCCAAGGAAGGAAGTGCGTAATCTTTTCGTTCTCTTCACAGCAGAATAAGAGCATATCCTGTATAAAAATGGGAAATTCAAAGTGGATGAAAGGCAGTACTTTTCTGGACAGCAGGTATTTAGACCTGGATGGGTGGAGGCTGAGCCTGTGGTTTTGCAACGGAAAGCTCAGGCTCTCTGCTTTGGACAACTTCCATGTACTAGGCCAGGATTACCTCGTGTTCACAGGCATCGGTTTTATTCTGCTGGTTGCTGCTGCTGCAGATGTTTTAATGATTCTAAACCAGAAACTTGCTCTAGTGCAACTGCTGTCCTGGTCTTGTGAATTTTAAGTCTTTAATCGAGGTATTTAAATAACAATGGGCACATCTGCTAATCAGACATTTTGGGATTTTATTGCCTTATCAACTGGTGAAAGCAGCATGTCTTTGTAATATAGTCAGTGTTCTTCTGATGCCCCGTTGAGGTTTTTCACTGAAATAAATGTTTCAAGTGTTTGTTTTGCAACAAAGCAGAGTGAAAGACACAATAGTTCAGCCAGGTACTTCTAGCTGAGAGCATTCCTTCCGATGCAGTCATGGCAGAGGCAGCAGTTAATGGCTATTTAATGGGTTGTTAGGTGTAAGGAAGCTGTGCAATACTTTAAATTGGACTCAGGTAATGAGCAAAGCTTAACTAATCTTACACAGCAGGTCTCTGCAAACATCCAGCACCCTCACCACAGGATTAGAACAAAGGGCACAGAAGGCACAAAGGTGCAGGTCAGCAACAGCTTTGGTACCTTGGAGGTCTCCACAGGTAAAGAAAGGTGCTAAAAACAACGTTCAGCTGATGTCTCTTTGGGGCAAATGTTACTGAGTTTAGTTGAATGCTTATGGCTACCAGCCCCTCATAGTCTGAAGGTCTGCAGCCTCTTTGTTGTCTTTTATAGGGGATGGTTTGGGGGAGGATTTTTACTCTGCACCCTAAGAAGTACCAGAGGAGAAATTCACCCAGGTGAGGATGTGGTGGTTCTGCTGAGTAACAGCATGTCTTCTGTAATTAACCTTCAGCTAATGAAGGGTCAGCACACTGAACTCTGTGTCTTGGTCTCTCCAAGATATAGAGAAACATTTGGCACATGACACTCTGAGCATATCCCTCACATTTTGTAATTGGAGAAGCCCCACGTACAATTTGCTTTGTGCCGTTACAAATAGCTCTGCTGCGGCTGTGGTCAGCCTGATAAACCTTTTCTTGCAGGCTGAAGGGAGGACTAGAACTGTGTGCAGGGGAAGAAAAGTTGTAATGCTGTTGGTGGAGCAAAGGTGGTGGGCAGAAGGTGTTTGCAGGGGTTGTGTGATGCCGTGGTGGTTCCTGGTGAAGAGTCCAGCAGCTGAGCAGCAGCTGGTGCAGCACAGAGCGGTGTGAGAAGAGCAGTAGAAGTTCCACCAGCTGCTTCCTTGGATTTCATGGACCTGGAGCTGCCAGCACTTTGTGTGGACCCAGCCTGAGGTGGGCAGCTCATGGGCAGGTTCAGTGGCTTCCCATGACTTGCAGAGTTCCTGCTCTGCCAAGCTCAGCTCCCATCTCTCCTCTGCTGCCGCTTTATTCCCGTTCCCCCGAGCAGCTCCATGTAGTAAAGGGAGCCAAAGCGCAGCTGCAGGAAATGTGGACATGGCAAGGATGGGTTGAATCTTGATGGTATCTTCGTCCTAATCCACCCAGGTGTTTTCCTGCAGTAGGGAATGTCTGCTTTGCCAGGATCTTCACTTTCTGCTCTCCCTGTCAGCATCCCGGCTGTTCTGAGCCCTGCTTTCTTTGTTCATGATATTCACTCTCATCAAAGTAGTCTCCAGGAATTGTCATTAAGCATTCTGCAGTAAGTTTGGCAGGGCTTAAGTAGGAATTCAATAGCCAAATAAATTTATGGGGTAAGGATGTATTTTTTTTAACACACTGGAATTTGGGAATGACATGCTGTGCTATAAATAGAAGTGGATCAGAGTTCTGTTCAGGGTCTGGCATGAAGGAAAACTGAACCAGATGCTGAAAACTGTTCTTTCTGGCTTTTTCTTCCCTGGGGGAAGGGACCTTGTCAGATTCCTGAGATTTTGCCATACGCTGTTTGTTTTTCTTGGCTTTTGATCTCTCGCTGTTGAGATCTTACTGGGCATCATCCCTCTTCTCAGCCAAGTGGGCTGACTGGCCTTACTGTATTTAACCAGGGGAAAGGGATTGCTGTGCCGTGACTTGTGGGGGTGCTGGAAAATGTCTTACCCACATGGCACCTCACAAGCTGAACAGTTCAATCCTTCAGTGCAGTTAAACACCACATTAAAAAATACATACTGACATTAACTTAGTTTGGTAGAAATAAGCCCAGTAAATGCTCCATGGGTGTCACCTCACCTGAGCCACCTAAGAGCTGCCAGCTCTGTTGCAGCTGATTATGCTGACCCTGCACACCAAATCCCATCCCTGCTAAGCCACTGGGAATGTGTGAGCCCACTCTGGATGTGCCAGCTGCTCACAGATACTCAGGTAGAGCTGAATCCCTCATGGGAATGAGAATCACATCTTGCTTGGCTACTTTTCACCTCAGAGAGTGGCTCAGGGAACACACAACAGTGTCTTCTTGGGATGCTTGTGTCAGATAGAGAAGCTGCTGGGATTTGGGAGGGGGAATGGCACTTTTTTCTTAGGAGTGGCATCCTGAAGGGCAGTAGCCTGCCCTTTGCTCCTGTGGAAAATGTGTGTGGAGCAAGTCTGAAAACAGATTGGACAACGGAATGGGAAAGAATTTTGCTGGGGTCCTGTGTGAGTGGGTGGCCATTTCTAGCTGGAGTTTGCTGTTACCTTTGTTGCCTTGGGGTGTCATGCAAATTGAAGTTGCAGCCAGGTTTGAGACTTACTGCAGCCTTTTCTGGGTGGTGCTGCTGCAGGCTCTGCTGTCTGAGCTGTGTGAGCTGCAGGGAGATGTTTATCTGCTGCAGCAGTACAATTCTGGAATAACCTGGGGATGACAAGGAGCTGTGTGCCTCTGAAGCTTGGGCAGAGCATCACAAGGTGTAGCTGGTGCATTGTATTTTGGCTGGGGTTAGGCTGTTCCCATGGGAATGCAATAGCCAGCTCTCCTGGACGTTGACAGCTTCATACTCACATCATGGAGCACAAGGTCAGGGGGAGAAGAAGGGGGAAAGACGGAGCAAAAGGAGATCAGTTCGTGTGGTGCTTGCAGACAAGGGTCTGCATTACCTGGGAGTTAAGGGATTCACCACTCTGCCACTGGTTCCCAGTGCTGGTGCATCGGTTCCACATCTGCAGATTGCAAATAAGCTGCTTCTCACTGCTCCTCAGCTCCCCTCAGACCAGTTCAGGAGTGGAGGATGTTTCTGTGCATGACATCTGGCACTGTGGGACCATGGCAGGGTTAACATCTCTTTCCTGCACTGCCATCCTGTGCTTTTTAGAGGGATGTAGAATCCAGCCTATTCTGGCATGGTTTTGTCTTGCCTTGAGAAATGGCCAGAGTCTCTGAGCTTTCTGGTGGTTTGTAGGCAGCTGTGGCTGCCCATGGAGCTCTGTGCCCTCTGAGTCTGTGTTCCTGCCATGGGCAGATGGAGTCAAAGCTGGAAGTCTGCTGTTGGATTTACTACTCAGCAGAGAAGGAGAGAGTGGAAGCTGGAGGCATAAGTTGCTTGGGTGCTGCTTGCTGGAGCAATGATTCCCTACTGATATTTCAGCTGCAACTGCTGTTTCTTTTCAGGACACAGGTATTGGGATGACCCAGGACGAGTTGGTTTCTAACCTTGGTACCATTGCTCGATCAGGCTCAAAGGTAACTTGGGATGAGGACCCTTCTCCCTCCCTTAGAAACTCGTCTCCAATTACAGCCAGTTTTGTTCTCTCAGTAATTTTTCATTCTGTTTTGTCCCTTGGCCCTCAGCCCAGATGTGAAATTACACCCCTCTTTGAAGGTGAAACCTGCCTGTGGAGTCTTCTGGCTTTCAGTGGTCTCTGCTGTTCTGTGGAAGGCCCAGGCAGTGCTGATGGGCCCTGTGTGTAGCACTGCTGCACCCACTGCCCTCACTCCAAACACCCTCCTGCCCAGCCATCCTTACAGAGGGGCACCCACCCACTTGGCATTTACCCCATGTCCAGGGGAGCAGCAGCTCTGTCCCCACAGCAAGGTGTTATACATGTGTACCTGATTTTTGTTTTCATCTCTGGAGACACCATTTTAGGGGTTTCCTGCTCCTGATTGACTGAGCTCTCACTTGTTTTTCTTTTACTGCTCTAAGCAGTGCTCCCCTTTTCCAGAAGTGCAGTCCCTGTGGAGGAGCCCTTTTCCTTGGGAACCTCCCTCAGAGCACTGATGCAGGAGCATGGGTTGAGGGTGCTGGACTGCCAGGCTGCAATGCCTGAGGAACCCAGCTGGGAATTGATCACAACCTCCAGCAATACCTGAAGTCACTGTGTGCTGGTTTGTGTCTCCTTTGTTCCTGCAGGCTTTTCTGGAAGCTCTGCACAGCCAAGCTGAAGCCAGCAGTAAAATCATTGGCCAGTTTGGAGTGGGTTTCTATTCATCCTTCATGGTGGCTGATAAAGTGGAGGTGTTCTCACAGTCAGCAGAGCCGGGCAGCCCGGGCTACCACTGGTCATCCGATGGGTGAGGCTGCACAGTGGGGTGGCACCGTGGGGGGGCTGTGTCCAGTCCTGAAAACTTTGCAAAGACAGGGCTTGTGTGTTCTTTCAGGACCTGGCTGAGTGGTTTAGGTCCTGCTCGAGTTATACACAGTAACAAAGCATGGCCAAATGTGCCAGTGTGGAAACTGCAAGGACAGAGTTGGTTTGTCAGAGCAGGCATGCTGTGGACAGAGTACCTGCCTCTCCTGTTCCATCCCTGCTGGCAGGCAGTCAGCTCAGGGGGCCCCACACCACAGGGACAAACTGAACCTCTTTGGTCTCATCATCCTCTGAGGTTTGGCTCGAGGCACCCACAGAGAGCAGAGTTTGTGCAGCGCTGGGGTCTGCAGGCACATCTCCTCTGTGAGTCACAGCTGTGTGCTCATCCTTTGCTTTTTGCTTGAAGTTGCAAACATCTGTGATGGCAAAGCTGTGGGCTGCTGGACATATTGAAATTGGAGCTTCTGAGGGTGACAAGCTCAGCATCCCCTTAAAATTTCCTCAGAATAAAGAATTTACTACATTATTTAAATTCTTGAGAAAACTGAGACACCTCAGTGGTTTGGATTTTCAGTAGCTAGGGTCTTTGCAGAGCAGTGCGTCCTGGGTCCAGAGTCTCTGTGGGGAAAACAGCCACATGTTTTTTGGGGTTTCTCAGAGGCACAAGGAGCATTCAGGCATTCAAGACTTTTTTGCCTTTTCCTCTTGGCCTTGAAGTGTTGTGTGTGCTCTTAGTTAAACAAACAATTTCTCTGTCCTATCACAGGTATACCTGAGGCACAAACTGACAATGTTTGTTTCTAATCCTAGTTCAGGGATGTTTGAGATTGCAGAAGCATCTGGAGTCAGAGCTGGGACTAAGATTATTATACATCTCAAAGAAGACTGCAAAGAGTTTGCAAATGAAGACCGAGTCAAGGGTGAGTAAAGAAGGAGAATGCTGTTACCCCTGGGGCTCTGTGAAGTCTGTTGGTGTCCACAGATGGGAAGTGCATTTATAGGTTTTTTCCTCTCCTGCAACTCCTTTCACCTGCTGTTACTGAGGGAATTCCTGCTGTGTTGTTTCCGCAAAGGTGACCCTTCTGTGTCTTCTTTCCATTCCAGAGGTGGTGACAAAATACAGCAACTTCATCAGCTTCCCCCTGTACCTCAATGGGAGAAGAATTAACACGTTACAGGTGAGGTGGAGGCCACAGGCAGGTCACTCAAGGAGATGAACCACTGTAATGCACCACTGGAGACAAGAAACAGCATAAAGCTGCTGCTGTCCCTGGAAATCAGGGGACGATTGCTCAGGATATCACAGACCTTGTAGTGATCAGTTAATTAGAACAAAAGGAGACAATCCAGCTGTGCAACAGCAAGCTCCAACAGCTTGTTTGCATTTATTGTGGAAAATTTTTGGAGACCAGCAAGATCTGTATCTTCCCTTATCCTGAATTATTATTTTAGTGCTTTGTAATGCTTATTCTGTTCAAGCCATGTGACATGTTAGTGTAGGGATTGCTCATATTGCTGGTGTGCTGACAGCTCTCACTGCAGTTCTTTCTGTCCCTTACATGGAATAGCCACTGCCAGGGAGTCGTTGGGGTTTTTTAGCAGCTCAGCTCACAGCCTGATTTATTCCGAGCTCCTAATGCTTCATGCTGGCATTTTCTGACCACTGGCATTACACTGCAGCCAGATCCATTTTACTTAGATGTTCTTGGCCCAATTGCGGGCATCACTTGGGAGAAATTAATTATCTTTAAAACAGAAATCTATTAATCATTTTCCTCCAGCATCTGCTCTTCTGATTGTTTAAAGCTTTCTTACCTAAGAGAGCAGGTAGAGAGCATGTGTGTGGCTTTTTTGTTTCCTGGAATGTGGCACTGACTGCACAGACTTTCAAGACTGTACTTAAACATTTTACCTTGTTAATTTATCTAAGGTTCTGTAATTGGTGTTATTAGTCACTGATTATTTATTTGGATTCCTGCATAATAGTGTTTCTGTTCCAAAGGTTTTCTAGCTGTGCCCCTTAAATTACAAAACCAGAAATAGCTTTAGACAGCTGTTTGCTCTCTCTACCTGGCAATCAATAGAACAGGCTCCCTGGAGAAGAACAGTAGTAGAGCAAGGGGTGAAATGCCCTTAATAGAGTCATGGACTTTTATCTTCTTATCAGAAAGTCTGTTTTCCCTTGGCTTACAGCAACAGCTTTATTCTCATTATGCTCCCATTTCATGCCTTCTCTTTATCCAGGATCTTGGCTTTGTGTTTTTCCACACATCAGCATCAGTTCACTGCAAACAGAGCCACAGTTGGTTCCCTGGTGGGGTTTCTCCTTGATGAGCTCCTGAATGCTCACAGCATGGAGCTGGGGGCTTCTCTGCTCTGACTGGGATAACTGTTAGCTACAAGTGAGCCCCTGAGAACGCAGCACTTTCCCTAACACAGCTACTGTAGAACACCTTAGCTCTCAGTGAGTCCATAATCCTACCTGTGATCCTGCAAACCCTCCAGGACATTTGTGTGTGCTGGAAATGAGGGGAAGCCACCTGTGGAACAAAGCTGTGAGGCAGAGGAATCCTTAAGGATTTCAGGACTGCCAGGGACCTGAAACCCTTGGGCTCTGAGGGTGGCCTGCATGTTTGTGTTGTCCCTAGAAATCACTCCTGTCACTCGTTTGGGCTTGAGTGGCAAAGAGAGGCAGTGACTGAGATGGGTTTCACCCAGTTGGAAACACACGGTTCTGCGTTGAGTCCCACATCTTTGCTAGATGCAAGACTTTTGCTGATGTACTGAAAACTGAAACATGCTGTGAGCATGGGCTGAGTGCTTCAGAAAGGACTGAGGGGTTAGAGCAGCAGCAGGTGGAAACTAGAGCTCATGGCTTCAGTGCATGTGTTCATGTGGGAAGCAGTGCTGGAGCAGTGACCCTGCGGTGGCTCACAATGCATCTCCCAAACTGCTGAACAAATCAGCAGAAAACAGGCAGTGCAGGAGCTGCTTCATAAGCTCTTAGCTGAAACAGTGACCTCCATCAGAGGGGCAGGTTGGTTGCAAAAGGCTCACTTAAACTTTTGCTTTTCCTTTGCTTGCTGGTCAGGCCTTGAGAACTTGACCAGTACTGCCAGTCAGTTGAGCTGTGGGATCTGCCCAGGATGGCTATTGGCAAGTGTGAGGCAAAGGAGGTTAGCCAAATCCCTTTTGTTTTGGGCTAAACAAAGCTGCCCAAGAGTTACCTCTGAGGGGCAGCCCGAGGCCAGATGAAGGGCAGCAGTTCGTTAGTCTGTGATAATGTGCCTGAGCCACATCTTGCTCCCAGGCTGTGCAGAGGAGTCTGTTTGAAAGGTTCTATTTCCCTCTTCCGGCATCCTGGAGACCACAGAGCTGATGGGAACTGTTCTCCCTGCTCCTCCACAGGCTCTGTGGATGCTGGACCCCAAGGACATCGGTGAGTGGCAGCACGAGGAGTTTTACCGCTTCATAGCGCAGGCTTACGACAAACCCCGCTACGTCCTGCACTACAAGACCGACGCTCCCCTCAACATCCGCAGCATATTCTATGTGCCCGAGCAGGTACGGGTCCTGTCCTGGGAACCTGGGACATCTGCTCTGAAAGGGGAGCATGGGAGAGTCCTTAGGGAAAGGAGGCAGATGTGGCTGCAGGGAGGAATACCCATGGTGGCATCTCTGCAGTGGGCTGGGTGCCGCAGGGTAGTGGGGATACTGAGCCATGACAGGAGCAGGGGGATGGCTCAGGTAGGTCCCTAGGGAAGAGAGCCAAGATTTCAGCTCTCGTTGGGTTCAGCATTGTAGGGAAGACCACAGTGTGACGTGGGCACCCTGCACAGTGCTGGTGTTACCTCCTGTCTCTTTTCCTGCAGAAGCCATCCATGTTTGACATCAGCAGGGAAATGGGCTCCAGCGTTGCCCTCTACAGCCGCAAAATCCTCATCCAAACCAAAGCTGCAGACATCCTGCCTAAGTGGCTGCGCTTCCTTAGAGGTGTGTGTGGGACCAGGAATAGCAGGTTGTGGACAATGGCTTCCACAGGGATGAGGCAAGGGCTGCCCTCCTGAGCCTGGCACTTGTGTTTGCATCACTGTTCAAGGGTTGCTCTGTGTTGCAGGTGTTGTGGACAGTGAGGATATACCCCTGAATCTCAGCAGGGAGCTGCTGCAGGAGAGTGCCCTGATCAGGTAAGCAAGAGTATCTCTGGACTGAGATACAAGGAAAAGATGTAAAACCATGAGGGAAAGGTGACAGTGGACTCACTACAACCCTGCACAGAGAGATGTTCGCAAGAAATGTCTTGTCTTGCTCTAGCAGCTGTCTTAAAAAAGGCTTGTTCCTCCTGCAGGAAGCTCCGTGATGTTTTGCAGAAGAGGTTGATCAAGTTCTTCATTGATCAGAGCAAGAAGGACCCTGAGAAATACGCCAAATTCTTTGAGGAGTACGGGGTATTCATGAGAGAGGGGATTGTCACGATAGCAGAGCAGGATGTCAAGGTACCAGGAGTCTTGAAACACTGCAGCTGATGGGAAAGATTACTGTGAGCTGGGATGAGGGAGACTGCTACTTCCCCGTGGAACTTGCGTGCCCATAACTTGTGTTCCTGGGTCTACCAAGACCTATGGATTCTCTTGTGCCTAAACTTTCACTCTTTCTGACTGGTGCTGCTTCCCATTTATTTTGAGACCCTGCAGAGTGTCTGTACCCACACTGTTGTCAGCTCTCCCTGGTGCAATGTCAACTACAACAGGCAATAAAGACAGGCTTTCCCCTCCTGCTGTTTTCTGCCTAATTCCCATTTCCAGGAGAGCTTGACCTACATCCTGTCTAGGTTACTTTTCTGCCTCCATAATATCTGGAGCAGGAAAGGAGGGATTCAGAATCCCCTGAGCCTTTCTGTAGGGCTGCCAAGAGGCACAGGAATCCTTGGGGCTGGGAGGGGTCGGGTGGAGCTCGGTGACCAGCCCTGAGCTCACAGGAGCCCGTGTCTTGCAGGAGGACATAGCAAAGCTGCTGCGTTACGAGTCGTCGGCGCTGCCCGCGGGGCAGCTGACCAGCCTGACCGAGTACAGCTCGCGCATGAAGGCCGGCAGCAGGAACATCTACTACCTGTGTGCCCCCAACCGGCACCTGGCCGAGCACTCCCCCTACTTCGAGGCCATGAAGAAGAAGGACATGGAGGTGGGTGAGCAGTGGTGCCGCAGCCAGGGGAACGCCCTGAGCTGCTGCAGCAGTGGTCGGGGCTGGCTCTCAGGGCTGAGCAGGGCAGTGAGGCCTGTGATAGAGCCCTGCCAGCGCGGTGCCTTTGCCTGGCCCCCTCTGCCTCTGCTCAGACTGTGGCATGAGGCCAGGAGGGACTTGTCACACACTCCTAACAACGTTAAAAATACCCATTCAACTGTTAGGAGTATCCAAAGGAGAATGGTGAAGGGCCTGGAGGAGAA
>VYZR01388314.1:0-11257 GCA_013400675.1 Oxylabes madagascariensis
AAAAAAAAAAAAAAGCAGTCTACAGTATACTGAGTCAATAAAGTAATGCAAAACCATAAAACACAGCAATGATAACACCAGAAGATCAGTAGATTACAGAGGAAATAAGATGGGGATCAAACAGAGTGGTAGCTGGAAATGACTGCATAGAAGCCAAAATAAGGCTGGTCCTAATAAACAGCCAAAGTTGAACCAAAAAGCATTTGAAGCATTAATTTATTAAGTAACTTTATTTTCATGCCTTACAATTAAAAATAGTTGTGGTCAGGCGCGTTGGGAGACAGGAAGCAATTGGAGTCTTGAAGCCCGGCTTTGTGCCTGGAAGGGAACACAGCCTGATCTACGATGCGATGGGGCTGTGCCTGCACGGGGAGGGGGGCAGCCAGCAGTGCTGGGGGCTCCAGTTCACTTACTGATTCTCTACTCAGAGCTATTCCCTTCCAGACTTCTAAGACACTGAGGAGTTTTATGAGGAGTGTTCAGGGTGGGAGATGGAGACACAGTGGGAGCAGGGGTTGTGAGGGTGATGCCAGCCCCTGCTCCCAGCTCAGCACATGGGATGGGATGCGAAGCCCTGTGAAATTGCCACGAGGCCCAATGTTCACTTCAGCAGGTTTTGGGATCAGTCTCTCACTTTGGGAGCCCTTTAGATCAGATGTACAAATCACCAGCTCAAAGCATTAATAATACCAGGAGTCAGAGCATTTATCTTCCCTTCAAAACATCCACCAGCCCCAATAGGTGACCAAACCAAGCAGAAAACCTGATGTGAGATCAGCTTTCAAACTCCAGTTTTCAATTCATATGTGCATTTGGAATTATTTTTATTTACCTTGCATTTCTTTTTGTTGCCCTGGCATTGTGTTTTTAATTCCCCCACAGCACTGCTAGCAGCTCGCCTGGAACAAACACCCCATTGCCCCAGGGCTCCCAGACCAGGCTGCTTAAAGAAAATAATTATCACTGAGTATCAAGATATTCACCGATAAAATAGTAACTGGTAGGACGGATCACCTGCACATGCAGAAAGGAGAAGGGTGCCCAGATGGTTGCAGAGTATTCTGAGACCCATAACAAGGGGTGCAGCCACAGGACAGGACGAAACAGCAGCTGAGCAGCCCCCAAAACAGTTGCTTTGCTCTCACAGTAACTGAGCTGCTGCGGCTGCTAACTGTTGCCTGCAAAGCTGGTTTCATCTAGTGGTACAGAGTGATGGGTCAGCTAAAACAGAGCCCACACCATTTCTGCCTGATCAGTTGCTAACCAAATACACTTTTCAGATGCTGTTAATTGAGTCTGATGAATTTTGCTCCAGTGGGACCTATTACGGGCAAAAATACAAGTGACATCAGAGCCATAACTCATAAAAATCAAGTCCCTGAATTACATCTGAGAGCAATATGAAAATGCAAGTGGGATTTCAAATGGTATCAAATAACTTTCTGTCATACCTTATTAATACCACAGAGCTAATAGAAACAGCTATATTATCATCCTAATGTCATTATACATATATAACACACATGCGCGCATACACACAAACACTCCGTGTAATTATAACAACATTATTTTGTTCACGCGGCCTGAAAAATGTGATTAGATGGAGGCTCTGAAATGGCAATATTCAATCAGGCACGACTCGTGTATTGGCTTAGAGCAGACTTCTACTTATGTAAAATTATGTCTTGTTATGTGTGGTGGTAGCGTGGATGGCTGTGGAAGAAAGAGGGAGCCGAGGCCACGGAGATCATTTCATCTCATGTTACAAGGACTGAATTGTCATTTCAAAGCTGGAATGCTAATACTGTCCAGCAAGCAATCCCTGGCTATCCTTTCCTGTGTGGATCACTTCAGAAAACATGCTAATTTAGCTGCTAAAAATAGCTGCCTTCTCACCAAATCCTGGAAAAATTTTCTCCACTGGCAATGTTCCTAAATGTGACCAAACTATTTCTTTTATAATCATAAAGCTTGGAAGGGGATGTTGCCTGGTAGGACTTTAGATGGGCTTCACTTTCCGAACAACACAGAGGAAATGCACACCAGCCATTTCACATCCAGCTCCTATCAAATAATTAACCTCAACTGTTTTTAGTGAAAATATACCTATGAATATATATTCCTGCATGATGGGGATAGCTGGGGCTGGAAATACCACCATAAGAATGCCAGGCCATATTTACCCAAGTCAGTGGTCAAAGCAAGTTGCTATTCTCAGTGCGCCAGATTTAAATTGGTTTAAGTAAACAAGCTGACCTCTTTCCACCTCGCAGGTCTGAGCTGTCGTGGCTTCTTTTTTTTCTGGGAAAATTCCTTTTTTAAAAGAAATTTGGTGTGCCTCAGAGGACAATGAGCAGTTGTCTCAGAGGGAGCAGTCAGTGCTGCTGGGAAGCAAGTCAGGGCAAAGTGGGCTTCTCAGGCAGGGGATGCACCAGCCAAACTTAAATTTTGCTTTGTTCTGCCCTGCCATCATATGAAAGCAGGGGACTTCACCTCCTTACTGACTTCGACTGCCTTCCTAATGCCTAAGTGCTTATGACAACTCTTGCTCATCTGTTTTGGGATTCAGTTTTTCTGTTTTCCCCGGTTTGGTTTGTGCAAGGACATTTGATCTCCCAGTTATTGAGATTTTTCTAGCCAGCACTAGAACGAGATGCAGTGACACAGAGTAAGTGTTCCTGAGATCCCCTGACTACCTGCAGGGCTGGCGTGTCCACCACCACAACCTGCTCTTTCCTTTGCATGCAGATTATTTCCTGGGAAGTGCTAACAGTCTCTTCCGCCGGTTTTCCCACACCTTCATCCTTTACCTGAGCCACAAATGTCACAACAATGATGAGTCAATCATCTGGTACAGTTTAGCAACATTTAACCTTTGGCTAAACTGTCTTTGATCCATCCTACCTAAGCAAGGCAGCTCAGCAGACAGCCTGCTGTGGACTGCCTCACAATTCATCCCCTTCCTGGTTTTGCCTGAAAACAACTTTTGGCATCTGGTGCCAAGTGGCAGTGGAGGGGGAAACAAATCCGAATAGCTCCTGGTACCTCAACTCTGTGGCCGGAAGTCTCCTTGTCTCGCAGGTCAAGTGGCCCAATAAGCAAGTGCTCCTGTGTCCCAGGTCACTGTGGTCCCTCGCACTGGCCTTGGGGTATGGACATTTCTGCACCTCCTGTTGAGGCACCACCATCAATAACTACAGGTTATAAACACAAGATGTGTGTGGTAAACACTGGAGAGGATGCAGAAGTCGTTCCTCCTCCTCTCCATCCAGGTACACACGTCAAACTAAAACACTAGAAGGGAAATGAAATGAATCTGCAAGTCCAGCTTTGCCAAACGCACGGGGTTATCCAGCCGCTGTTTCCATACTAAGAGTCCTCTCTTCCTTTGCAGCTCCTCCTTTTCATATCCAAGTGAGTGCTGGACACATTTCTGAAGTACAAGCATCTCTGAGGTCTAACCACCATGGATTCAGGCCCCTGGGGATGATAGTGTTGGTGAGTTTTTTTTAAATCCTCTTGAGAAACAGATGCTTTGGCTCATCTTCATTATACCTACCCTGATTTATTTTAATTGCTCTGGGTATCCGGAATACTACGATTGCATAATCTCATGCACATGCCTTTAAAAGGAAGCCTTGGCTGCAAAGCCAGGAAGGCAATGTTAAATACGGAAAAAGTACTATGCAAAGTCTCATTTATTTTGGAAATCACTGGAAAGAGTTCTACTGAAAATTCACAGCAAAACATATGCCACATTTGAATAATGACTTTGTGAGGTGCTTTACCTAGCTTAGCAATAAAAAGGGATCTATAAATTGCAGTCCTTCAAAAAGATCTCACTCCAAGCCCTGAATTTTGGTGAAACCAGAGGACAGCGTGGTCCTTGGTGACAGCCACAAGGAGGCCAGAGCTGGCTGCTGGGCACCGTGCCTGGCAGCAGCGCTTCCACCCCTACCACGACACAACCCACGGGAAAACCCATTCTGAGCAGAGTCAGTGGCAAGCACAGGCTCAGGACAGCAAGAAAGGAGGAGGCCTGATGAGATCTGCCCTTCCCAGGTTTAGGAATCCAGAGCTTCTTCTCAATAAAACAAAGCAGGAATAACAGGACTGCAGAGAAATACCTGAATATCATCCACTTGTCTTATCTGATGCAGTGCATAAGATGCCAAGTATCGTCTGCTTGGGAAAAAAAGGTCTGCAGAAGCCTTATTCTAGTTAGGAAAAAGTACTATTTAAGGTACTTTACAACTGGACCTAGAGTAAGTCTTTATTCTGAAGTCATGTCCATACCTTATCTGTTATTAAGATGATGCTTTCCTGGAAAGAGATCCATATCGTAGCAAAAACTTATTTTTTATCTGTAATTTTTGAATTTATCTCATTGAACAAATTAATATCTGCCACAAATACTGTTCCTGAAGAAGCCAATAGGGGTATTCTGTGAAAGAATGTAACAAAGAACCAAAAAAAGAGCTCCAAACCCTACCCTTACCTGTGGCTTATTGATATGCTTTCTAAGGGAAGGAAAAGCCATGAGTTTTATAGGCTACCTACACTGTATTAATAATTTAAAAACACAAAACTGAGATTTTATTTTGCAAGAAACACAGTCAGTTTGTCCTCACCAGCCTTAGCATCCACAGAGAAATGTACATGTGTGCTCTGTGCCCCTGGGAACAACCCACGTATCCTTCACAGGGGAGGGAGGAGACCATAATCGTATCTGCTGATTTTGAAAGAGAAACGTGAGCAGTTTTCACTTGGCATTATCTGAAATGTAACCAAATTTGTGTAGATTTGGCAGTACCCATTTGCCATCCCAGACCCCGGAAATGCAGTCAGTGCTACCACACCTGGCAGGCAGGAGCTCTGAAGGCCTGTGAGCAGGCAGCAGCACTCCCATTTACAGGGTACACCTTTAAATGACCACAATTTTACTTTGGGATTGCAGATGTTAATGAGATTCACATTTGGGAGAAGGAGCCTACAGAGACTATCAGGAATATTAATGTTAACACAGGAGTTTATTAGTGCCTGCATGTTGAGAAGCAGGTAAGGAAACCCTCTGGGGTTTGTTGCACTATCAGCAATTATCATGTGAAATTTCTGTTCCTGGTTTTCCTGCTGAGAAGGCTTGGGAAAAAGGCTTCAAGACTGGTCTTTGGGCACTGTTTGAGTTTTTAAGTCATGTGGATGTTTCCCCCATCGCCTTCTGCAAACCGCCATTTCTCAAACAAGAGCCAAGGGCTTTCCCTGTCCATCCCTCTCCAGAGATTTGCCATTTTTAGCTCAACAAACCCATGTGCCTTATGCTTGCAAAATTCCTACGTGCATCTGCCATCTCAGAGAATTAAAGTAACCCTTCAGGAGTGGGTCAGCACATCTGTTTTGTTCATGTCAACCTAAGCCATAGCCTTTGCTTCACTCCCTTCTCATGCTCCTGTCTCCGCTGGCAGGGAGACATTGGACTCATGGTGGAAGCAATGTGCTGCTGTTGTTTATTCACGTGCCAAGAAGTCATCAGCAATTGGTTTTGTAAGGAACAATCAAGATGTGGGCGCAAACTCTGGAAGCCCATCCCTGACATGCCAGAAACCCTTCCTGTCCCTTCTCCTCTTTCTCTTTTAATGGAGTAATGACTATAAAACCTTGTGCCTTTTATCTAAGTTGGGGTCTGGTGCTATGATCAGCCTTTCTCAATGGTTTACCATCTTTTAAAGCTCTTGTACACTAAAGAAGGGGGGAAAAAAGGAAAGGAAGAAGCCCATGTTCTGGCTGGCTGATTGCGGCAGAACCTCTCAGCACAATCCAGGGATGCTGCCCGAGTAGACAGCGGTGCCATGGAATTCAGTGGGCTGGTGGCAGGAATGCTCAGCAAGAGGGGCATGCCTGGAGGGAGATCCATTTCTCCTGGAAGCTTCACTAAGGCTCCTCTTCCAGGAGGTATGGATAAAGATGAACCAGACTTAGCTGATTTTGTCATGAACCTGCCCACATCAGGTTCCTGAGGAGCTGCAGCAAGGGTGGGAAATTTCAGCCGTATTTACATTTGGAAACAAAATACAGAACAGGCGCTTGCTCCGAGAGCTGCCCAGACTGGGTGAGGCCCTGTGGGCTCCAGCTGCAGGCTGGGCAGGCATGCCCTCTGCCACCTTGCTGAAGGCAGAGCCAAAAGCTCCAGCTCATTTTTCCCAGGTAGCACAAGCCAGGCACTGCTGGCCCCTTGCCGGGAGGGTCACCAAACTCCACCGAAGCACCCTCAGCCCAACATGCCTTCGCTGATGGACGTGGTACCCCACTGGCATCCCCCAACACAGATGTACCAAGAAACCTCCCCAGCTACAGAAAACTCCTTGACTGGGTCTTGGTTAAACTCCAGCTGCTCGGTGGGCTTTGAGAAGTGCAGCAATGGTGCTGGAGGAGATCTTGGCTGTTACATTTAATTAAAGATTCTGCTGAAAGTTCTGCTTAAAATCACAATACTTGCTGTTTAGAAAAGCGTTGGTGATTCCCCCAGAGGCCTGGCCAGCATTCCTGCTCCTATTGTACAACATTATTGATTAATCAAAACTAATGCTCACAGCTGTTGCCTGATGGATAAGGTCTTTGGTGTTCGCCTGTATATAATTATTTACTACTTTATTGATGTTATTTATTTCTTCATTAAGTATTGTTGGCTGTTAAATTATGTGAAACAGAACTGCAAGTGTCGCTGTTAAAAGCCATGGGAAAGGCTGCCCAGAGCCGAAATCTTTCAACCATAAACTCCAAAAATAAATCTAAATATAAAAATATTGTAGCCAGCCTTTTGAGTGAAGGCCATCAAACCGCAAACTCGTTACATGTCATCTGCAGGCTGATGCCAGAGCACCATGTTCAGATAGATTTGCAATGCTGATTTAACTGTGCATGGCAAAGGACTTTGCAGACATGTAAATACATTTTATTAGCTCTCCAAAACACATATGAGAGGTCCTTATTTTATTCTTGGTAGCTGAATGTTTGAAACAAATCAAAGTGAAACTCTTGATTTCCCAAAACTTAGAGTCAGGAGCGCTTAATGAAGCTCCTTTCAACAACCATCCCTGGCTGAGATCCGAGGACTTCCCAGGCTGGCTCTTGGCCCCGTTCAATGCCCCAGTGACAAACTGGGAGTCTCTCCAGGCTATTCCCTCTGTCCTCCAGCTCTCTGCAAGAAACAAGGACTCAAGGGTCCCTGCTCCCTCTCTGCCTCAGCACCCTGCTGCCCTCAGCTTCCTCAGAAGCACCGGGCAGAGCTACTGCAGTGGGTCTGTGCCTTTTCTCACTGAATTAGGGAGCTGACATCTAATCTTGGATCAACATGGGATGAGAAGGGATGTGCTGAGGTTTACTTAGCTCATGATATAAGACAAATTTTAACAGAACCACTTTTCTTTGCAACACCAAGCCATGGGGGCTTGGGGGCAAAATCAACATCTTAAATTGTATCTGGAAATCAACAAGCACTAAGGAGAAACTAGGTTTAAGACATGTTGTGGCTCTCAGCAATCTCTAGGTACTTATCATTTAAAAAAACAGCCAGGTGCATGACTACAAATGCTAGGTATTAGAGAACTTGGAAGGATCTTTTCAGCCTGCAAAATAATCAGAGGACCACAAACCCTGCTGCAGCTCACAAATCATGAACGCACCTATAACAGATCAGAAAGAGCCTCTGTATCTCCTTACTCGTAAAATAAAAATTCCTTCTCTGACATCCTCTCCAAACAGCCCTCATCAGGCCCTTTCCCCAGGGCAGGAGAACAAATTGCTCTGGCAGTCCTCGCCTGGACATCAGTGCATTTGTTATTTGGGAGTTACTGGCCTGAATGTCTCTATGCAGCTCCCTGTAGATCTCCTACTTACTTCTGAGACAGTGCATTACCATCAGGGAGGACTTAGCCCCTGCTTCATGAAAAGTACATAAGACAACCAGTTGCCAAACCTCTAACTTCCCTGTGGCCCTGTCCTAGGGCACAGCCTCTGCTTTTCCTATGGGAGCCCTGAGGGGGACCAGACGAATGCCTGGTGCCCTCAGGTCACCTGTGTCTGTTCCGATGTTTCTTGAGCCCAGAGCACGAGCACGAGCACGAGCACAAGTTGGTTGCAGGGCCCGAGTTCTGCCCATGCTCTCAGTAGATGCTCGTCTCTTGCTTTAACTAAAACATGTCAGGGAAAACCTGAGAGAAGTAATAAGCAGAGAGGAAGAATGTAAAAACAATGATGGGTCTAGGGAATTTGGTCTCCATTTCCCTCCTTGTTTCCTCCCCAGCCTGCACATTTTCATGCATTTCCTCTCTCTCAGGCCAGTTCTTCCTCCTGTTTTTTAAAATGTCACAATCTTTCCTGTTTTCCTTGTGCCCACATTGTGAGGGTACTGTTGGGCACCTTTCCAGCAGGGATGCACAGTGCAATGGGGAGCACAGCTAGCATTTTCAAAGGAAGCCAAGGAAATCTTTATGGAGAACTTGGTGAGAATTTGACACTTTGCATCCTTTTGCTCCTTTGAAAGTCCCACCCTACAGGAACAATCTAAACAAATGTATGCCCCAATGCTGATAAATCCCTTTGGAGAGATATCAAAGAAAATCTTGCTGGGTTTGGAGACCTTTGAAGAAAGGGAAATATCCTGCCAACCTGATGCTGAGATCTATCTTGTTCCACAATGTGGTCCAAATCATCAGAGTCCTCCACAGCTCCCCTTCCTCATTGGGGTGTAGAGAGCAGCACTGCCTTGCTGAAGAAAGGGATTTTGCAGGCCAAGAGGACAGCATAATTTGAGAAAAATTCAAATGAAAAATTACTTAACAATGGAACTTGTTACTGTGTCTAAAAATATCTCAGTGAGTCAGATTACTGAAAACAGCAAAGCTATGGAGCAAACCCCGTAGCCTCTTCTCAGCAGTCAGCTGGCTTCATTCACTAGCTTGGCATCTCTTTCCCCTTATGTTTTTAATATCATGAGTGGGGTTTTTTTAAGTTGACAATAAGTTAATGTTTAATGGTTTGCCGTGTACAGTTCTGGGTGTTTACACGTTCTGCAACTAGCCAAATTTGTAGAGCAAATTAAAAGTCTGTAAGACCAGGATAGGTGAATTACAGGTATCTGTTGCTCAGAAGCTACTGCCTCATTGAGTCCTGCCTGCCCCCCAAAATATATGGTTTCAATTATGTTTTCACCTTCCCCAGCAATATTAACACCTCTTGCCACTGCCAGCCAGGGCCACGGCTCCTCAGTCTGCATCTGTCACAGCTTTGTGCACTTCCTGGGAATGTGCAACCCTGTGCGACGCCACGGTCCCAGGCTGTGCAGGGTAACCTATTAAACCCCCTGGCACAGGACCAGGTGCTCTGGAGAAGCTTGGGAGAAGGAAAGGTGGGGACCATGGTGTTGTCAATGCTTTTTTATACTAATGAGAAGGATGGGTGTGACCCTTTCTTCCACTGACCAAAATATGAACAGTGAGAGTTTTCCACTCTCTGACACTGAGTGAGCCGTTCCCCACTCCACGCTGGAAGGGTCTTGCTTGGCTTCTCCAGTTTCACGCATTCCACAACTTTGCTCTGCTGGTCTAAAGATCCCAAAACCCCTCCCTCGTTCAGAGCTGGCCCACGTGGGACCTGGTCTCTGCCACTGTGCCTGCCCTGCAGGCAGCTGCAAGGGAAGCCACCAAATTCCTCAAACCCCTGTGATACCGAGGGGAGAGCAGGGCAGCTCAGAGATGCCACCTGCCCCACACACATGCAGGAAATCTGGGTATTACCCACTCTACCTGATGCAATGGGTTCCTTCTCCACATTGCTGAGGTCTCCGTGGCAATACGACCGGAGGTGGCCGATGTCCCTGTGCTGTTGCTGAACCCACCAGGACAGGGCAAGTGAATCCCCACATGCAGGGCAGCCAGCAGCCATGGAATGCTGGTAGAGCTGAACCTAAGGAAACAAAATTAGGTTTTTAGAAAAGGGCAATGTGTCTTGTGCTGTCAATGTTAAAATTCCCACTGCTAGGGGTGAGAACAGGATTGGGCCCAGGCCCCCCCTCTTCTTTCCCAGGCTCATGAAGACTTAAAATTCTGGATTTTAAATGGTGGTTTATTTCTGGCTGACCTGTTTGGCTTGATCTGTTACATGTTTTCAGCTTATTTTTATGCTCCTGTGTTAGTACACAAACCTAACCAAGAACAAGAACAACACTGTTCGGCCTCCATTGGCTGCACAGGCTGAAGGCCCCCCAAGTCATGGCAATTTCCCTCTCCAGCTCCTCTTGGACCATGAGCATGTGAATTTATCAAGGGGAGTGAAGGGGTGAAGGCGAGGGCTCATGGGCACATCCCTCCTCAGCAATGTCCCCCTGCAGATCTGATACCCCACAAACCACTGTGGGGTGACAGGGATGAATGGTGTGGGGCATGTCGGCCAAAGAAACCCCTCACATACACGCGTTTGGATCAGCTCATGGCATTGGATGTCAATGCCAGACTCCATGACATTCCTGTGCGTTAATTTTTTCCCCTTCCCTGCTATTTGAAGGAGATTTTATCTCCCCTTCCCACACCCCTCCTGTCACCCCATGCCTGTTTCACTAAAACCTGCCTTTCGGGTCAGCGTGCTGGTAAGAGATTAATTTTACACTGCAAGGAACACCGAGCAGAGTATTTCAGCTTTGACATATGAGACGTCTGTTACCGTATTGCAGTTTTTCTAAATTAAATATTAGGAAAAATTAAACCCAATTGTGGTCTGTGTTCCTATGGAAAATATTTCTCTTCCAAACAGTCCCTCCATGCTAAATGACTTAAATAACTGAAAACACAATAAATATGCAGCAAGTTAAAAATCTATATTATTCAGGTTTAAGGCTTATAACTAAAAAGTGGTGTAATGTTTCATGCCTAATAATAGATTACTCCTATCACATTTCTAACCTTTATTTCTACCAGCTTTGAAGTCCAGCCATATAAAGACTGTTTGTAGAACCACACGAAAGTTAAAGCAAATATTACTCAGAGTGATTCATATGAACAAGAATTTGCAATGAAGGCAGAGGGTTTTTTGTGTCTGTATCAAAGGAAATGAAATGTTTGCAATATTTTCAGTTGATAAATGCATTAAAACATTTTCGTTGTGTAGTATGAACATTGCTGACATAAACAGACTTTGACCTGACACAGATTGTATTAAGCTCTGTGGGAGAGGCAGCTTTAAAAGAAATAAAAATAAAAAAAAATAA
>VYZR01388315.1:0-11240 GCA_013400675.1 Oxylabes madagascariensis
AGGCTCCCTGGGAAGCAGAGAGAGCACAATCAGTGTCTGCATCAAAAGGAGAAGACAGACTGTGGCTGGTCTGTCTCATCGTAAGAAATGCCACTTCATAGCGAGTTCTGCTAAATTAACTTTTTTCCAGGGCCTAAATGTATCTCACCTGGCACCTGTGATGCTCCTGAAGAGAAGAGAAAAACAAGACCTGGGAGGGAAGCTCGGCAGGAAAGCCGTCACGACGCTGAGTTTAATCATTACATCATTTCTAATGACAGCTCTGCCGGACCCACAAGTGAGCACCAACCTATTTATGACTCGGGCTTAAAAAAAGGGCCAGAATTCGCAATGCATCTGAAGCCTGCTGGTATTTATACAGGCACTGAAAGGCACCCAGGGAAAAGGCCAGGCGTGCACGTCCCCAGCCCCGAGGGCCAGGCTTGCAGGAGCCACCAGCTCCAGGAGCCTTCTGAGAAACAGCCAGGACATCTCCCTACAAGGCAGTGGCACATGCAGCTGTCCGTCTGCCTCAGCCCAGGAGCACGCACCAGCCTTCAACCCAGCCCAGACAGCACAAGGCAAGGGAGGCACTGCTTCTGTGGGACCCCCAGGGAGCACCTTCACCAGCCACACCCACCACCGACCACTCAGCTCTTGCTCCAGGGTCACCGTTAAAATTCATCTCCAGAAACCTGGGCTCAAATTGAGGAGGCATAAATTAAGCAGTAATCTGGGGCTTTGGGTGAGATGCAGAGGCATCTCCAAAGAGCTCTTAGTATAGCCACGCTCATTTTAAGTGAGAGGGACAAGAAAAACGAATTTTCTTGCTAAATACTCTTTTAGTTCAGCAGGTCACATTGAAAAGCTCAACATTTTTACTTTAGATTATGTTCTTAACCATACCCACATCATATTGAAGGTCAGCATCTAGTGAGACCTGATCACAGGTCCCTGAATTCTCCAGCTCTTGATGAAAATCACTTTTGCACCTTGTCTTGAGTCAAAGGATGCAAGAGATGGAAAAGACACAGTCGCCCCTCAGTTACTTCTTTCCATTACTTGCTTACACATTGTCACTGAATGGTCATCTCAACAGATGCTTCAAGGTAAAAATCACAGCTTATCTTACATGAATATTTGGTACTTGGCATTACATAAACCCTGCTGCTTTTAGAGGAGGCTTCTCTCAAGCCTCCTGCTCTCCTCACTTGCCATTGCTTCCCATTCTTTCAGCTTATTCTGAAAGAGCAGAACTCCCGGAAAAAATGTTCTTCATACCTGGTAGGCGGTGGTATGACAGCCCAGCCACCAAACATCCGAAACACCAATAACCTCACCCACATGTGCACCCCAGGAAGTCAGCTCATACTTCCACCCTCCAATGCACTGCATCATGCTTCCTTCCTACACTGGTGAACTTTTCCTCCAATTCAGTGGCCCTCAAAGATCTCAAGGGATCATGCAACATGGGGCCTGCAAGCTGTATGCATCCTCCCATGTTGGCAAAGACTTGGAAAAACTGTAGAGAAAGGAATGGCTGAGCTTTCTCCCTGCCTCCTCCTCACAGGGCAGATGTGCCCTGGCCTGCTTGAAGACCCACAGCAGCAACACAGGCAGCCACATCATCATTTTAATCATCATAACTGCTCAAGGAAGCATTTCCACCTCTCCCATCCCACTCCTCTCTTCCCTTTGTGCTGGTACAAGAGTTATAGTGCACAGAGAAGTGGATGTGGGAAATGACACACATTAAAGGAATGCAATAAGAGACAAACAAGGGGCCAGTTTCCATCTGGCTCATTTTCCGGGCTGGATGTGGGGTCTGCAGGACCACTTCTCTTTTCCTTTTCACCAGCACAAGGAAAAGGCAGGACTTCTTCTGCCAGCAGCACCTGCTCAAACCAACCGAGAAGCTGAGCACACCAAGTCTGGACCCTGCAACAAACCGTGCTGGGCAAGAGCACTGCACAAGGACACCAAGGAAAATCCAGACAATTCCAAAGATAAAGAGAAATTAAACTGGGTTCAGCTGGACATCTCCCATTCATTTCCCACTATTGTCCTAAGCAGCATCTAAGCAGCACACGCTGAGAGCTACGGTCACCTCCCACAGCCAGCTGCATCCTGGTAGCAGGCAGAGCAATTCCCTTCCAGCAGAAGGCTCCGGCTGGATCTATTCCACATTAACAGTCCGCTCCAGCACTCCTGGGCAAACTGCAGCAAGCAGGCGAGTGACCTGATGCAGGTTTCTTTTCAGCCACTAAGCCACTCTAAAAGACATCTAAAAATACATGAAATGCTTTTCTCATGTGACTTTTCTAAGCGAGGGACTGCTCTAAAGCCTGCCAACCACAAATGGAATGAGACACCACTGCAAGACCTCTCATCCTGCACCAAAAGCCTCTACACTGGCAACCTGTTGTGTCCAAGAGACCAGCTGAAGATAAAAACCTGGAGTATTATGCTTGGCAGTACCAGCTCCTGATGCAACACCATTCTCCCCAAAGGGCTGTGCTTCCTTTCAGGATCACCGCCCAGATGGGGAGCTGCAATGTTTTGCTGTGTTTTTGCTCCAGAAGGATCTTTAACTAGCTACCTCCAGAAGAGTTCCAATTTATACTCCTCCCCACCAAGCCTGAAATAAAAAATAACTTCTCAGCTCTGCTGACACAGGTAATTCCTCTCCACTGAGGAGAGGTGGTAAATAGGACAACTGTTTGCCTTTGAAAGTGCTTGGCAAATCAGCTCAGATGGCTGCTGCCACAAAGCCCAAGCGGAAGCACACTGGCCACTTCAGCTGATCCTCAAGCTCCTTAGGAGTAGATTTACATCACCAAGTTTCCCATCGAGACTCTTCCTCCACCCCCAGAACGGAGCAGAAGAGCTCCTTTGAGATGCAGACCCTTGTCCTTACAAGCTTCTGCACATGCCAGTACCCCCCTTGAACCAGAGTAGACACTGACACTGGGAAATGAAAGGTGTCTGCTCCTGGATGGGCTCAGGCTGCGGAGCTGAGCCATCTGCTTTTACTGAAGCCGAGGGTGGCTCTTCCTTGCTCCAAACCAGACACCTCGTCGTGTGCCCAGGCAGCTCCAAGCTTTAGCTGACCTTTTCCAGTTGGCACAGCCTACAACTGCTGGTCCCGAACAGGGCTCAGAGTCAGCTGTGCAGAATACACTAATAATCATCGTCTTAGTCACTGCTTAAAGAAGAATCTCACCCCTAAACATTTGCCTAGGGAGTCAGCTTCGCCAGCCTTAATTCCCATATATGACCAGAAACGAGGACTGCAGCACGTGGAGCAATCTTTCCTGGGCTCCCAGCTGGAGTGACCAAGCCACACACTACACCAGTCCAGAAGACATTCCCAGGGCACAGCTCTGCACCCAGCCTTGCTCTCCATGATCTCCCTCATGCTGGTGGTGGATTGCTTTTCCAGCAGGATGTGAACTGACTAACTCATCACAAAACACAGGTACGTGTGGCCAAGGTGTGCCTTCAGAACTGCCCCTATATGCAGTACCTTGACTTCATCTTAACTTCAGAAAAAATCAAACCTGAAACCTCACTGCCTCCTCTGTTCTCTGCCTTTCTTTGTGGCACAGGGGAGAAGCTGCCTCAAAGGATCTCCTGAAGCATCATATCAAGGCAAAGGTTTTGAACCAGCATGTGAACAGACTGTAAGGAATCCATAAAAAGTGCAAAGAGGCTTACCTGGAGTCAGCAGGATTAAGTTCCCTATACAAAGCTATGCACCTCCAGGGGAGGCTTTAGGAGTCTGCCATTCAGGGAAGAGAAAAAGGCTGGAGGCTGCTGAGCCGGGTCACGCTGGAGCAAAGCGCACAGCACCAGGATGCAGCACAGAGGTCTGCAGGAAACAGCTTCTTCCTGTGACGGCAGGACAGCACCACG
The DNA here is from genome assembly GCA_013400675.1 of Oxylabes madagascariensis. Taxonomy (NCBI): domain Eukaryota; kingdom Metazoa; phylum Chordata; class Aves; order Passeriformes; family Timaliidae; genus Oxylabes; species Oxylabes madagascariensis. The sequence goes on from VYZR01388315.1 coordinate 3,895, forward strand.
ACCCCTCTCCCCTGGGATACCCACGGGCCAGGCACAGCGGCTGCCAGAGCAGGCTGAGCTCACACAGCCACGTCCAGCCACCAAGGCGCCGGCCAGAGACGCACGGCCCTACCTGTCCCGGCAGGAGCCGGCTCCAGCAGGGAGAGCGGGAGGTGGAGGCGAGCAGCACTGGCACCACTCCCTCCTGACCCAATGACTGAAAGATTGGTGGAGCAGCACAGAAGAAAGAGGAGGGTCAGCCTTCCAGTTTTCAGGAATAATGGGTGTGCAGTGCAATGCTGCTGGGACGCTGGTTCGAGGGGAGGGTGGTGACTGAACCACATCACAGGCTGGAATAGTGCTTCCAGAGTGCAGGGGCTCGTCCACCTCTGACTGAGGCTTTAGGCAAACCTTCTCACACCCAAATTAGCCATGGTAATCTCAGAGTACTTCCCTCTGCCACGTTCAGCACACAGAATCGCACACAACTTTTATCCTGGCTTACTGCCATTACTGCACTGGGGAGCACCGCTGCCTTCTCAAAGCTTTAATTCCTCAATATACAGTTTTACATCATTGCCAGTAGCAAGTGAAGCCCTTTTTCATGTTAGCTTTGACTACAAAGTTTTCATGAGGCTGTAAAGCCCTATTCCCACACTTTTCTTAGTTTAGTGCCAAGGGTTCATGGGCTTTGCATGCAGTACTGTTACAATATGTTGTTTTAGTTTTCTCTGGACATTTCTGAAGATTTGTATTTATCTCAGCAATTGTCATTCTCAGATCAAATTTCCTACCTCCCTAGAGGCTGACCCCTGCTATTCAAACAAAATTTCATTCTAAGATGTGATAACTCTTTCTTGAAAGAGCAACCAGCACAAGGCACACAGACAAACACAAAACTTTATGAACACCACTGGAAGCACAAAATTCCCCAGGTAGAGGACGCAAAGTTTCACGTTTTGGCCACACAGCTCACCCTGGAGAAGTGAACTGATACCATGGAAACATATACAGCACCACGGTACAGCCCTGTACACAAGACTGCACGACAGTATCAGTCCAACCACTCAGTATTACTGCCATCAACACAAACGTTAATGCCCAGCATAAAAAATGCCTGATCTGACCCACACACTCATTAAAATAAGGATGACTGCCCTATTCCTGATGCTCTATCCCACATAGGATGGACAGATCTGCACTGTGACCGTGATGCAGAACTTGCAGGACCTCTTACACAGCCCATACAACAGCTATTCTGTGCACAAACACCACACTGCAGAAGCTTTCAGTGAACTGAAAGTGAGAATTAATGAAACAAATCAATTGTATGAGTTGTTTGTGCCCATTAAGTTCAGCTGATGCCAGTACCTCTGCGATTATACTTTCCCACATGTCTTAAAGCTTTTGCTATGGTAAGAGAAATAAAAGATGCCAAGGAATTTCAGGAGAAGATAGGCAAAGGAGGTTTTGAATTTTAAGAAAAATACTACAAGAAGATTCTCCCTTTGAATTGGCATAGTCCCACCCTTGACTCCAGCCAGCCTTTACCTGTACCTGTAGAGGCAGAAGTCTGATTTTTAGAGAAAAAGAGACACAACTACACTGATTCTGTGTAGCTTCCTGGTAGGATCCTATGAAGTGGAATTCAGAGGAGGTTTTAGAATAACCACCTTTTATCCCCTTAATGTAGGCCCCCAAGCACTATCATAAAAATTCCACTAGAAATATTTCCTTTGGGGTGGGGAAACACCATGCATGGTCTGTCATGCAGGAATCGGCTCCTACAGTACAGAGAGCTCACACTTCAGAGAGGTCAAGACCTCAGTAGAAAGCCTAAGGGACATGAACAGGGAATCACTGCAGCCTCAAATATGCCTCTCATTCCCCACCTAGAAGCCCACACCTGTGTAAAGCCTTCGTGCAGGAATCCCAAGTGCCACAACACAAAGGTCACACCTTACATTTCGGCAATACTTAGAGAAGACTGATGAAACTTCTTGCTGTAGAGGAAACTCCCAGCTAGAGACCAATACTGAAGAGCTGCTTTAGGAAAAAAGTTTATGGGAGAGCCACAGAAGCCATACTGGAAAAACTTGCAACTATTTCCATCCTGATTAAAGTGGAATCTGTACTGCATCCTGGACCGCTGAATAAACGAGCATCACAGACAAGGATCTTGGTCCCTCTCCGCTGAAATTGAAAAGTCCCAAAGAAGCCATGCACACAAGGAAATCCTGGAAGCTCTGGAAAGAGATGTGTTTCCCAAAGAGCCTGGGAGAATCCATCTGGGGGCAAGAGGGAAGCAGCAATCAGGGCCAGCCTGGCAAGGAGCAGCAGCACACAGGCCCCACTGCAGTCTGAGGTTGTGACAGCGGCACAAGGCTTGCACATCACCTGTCATGATTCAACATTTCAGTGGAAAACCGCTGGTTCAACCTATCACTCAAGCTCATCCAAAAATCAATCGCTAGCCCTTGGGACTGATATAAAATGATCAGTATCTGCTACTGGAAACTCTCATCAAAATTACTGAATGCTAATCCCCACCCTCAAGGAAGATACTTCACAGAAGATTAAGCTTTCTGAAGTCAAAATGCACAGTCTAGTTCAAAAAAAAAAAGAGAGAAGCCGGTGTGAATTCAGCACACACCTCCAGCACTCGTGTGACCTGTAGCTATGCGAGAGTAAACTGAAACCTCTCTGTAACCACTTCTTCACCCCAGAGGAGGGAGGGCAGGAATGCCGCCTGTCAGGTCCCTAACGAGGAGTATCTGCACTGTCAAGGACTGCAGGAAGGGGCTTTTGAACCACTTTGCTGGAATGCTCAGAGAAATCAGCACACAAAATATTTTAGATGCAGCCCATGTAAACCCTCTATGAATTGAGCCCTTCTCAGAAAGTACAGCAGGAAAGACACACCATACCTAACTTGGGGTTGCAGTGACGGCAAAAGCACTGTGGTGAGACCACAACGTGAAAAAAGAGGTGAAGAGAACATTAGCGGAAATCTTCACTCAGATACGTTTTTGCAGGTCAGATGAGGCTGTGAGCCTGGTTTTCTAAAGAAAAACCCAAAACAAAGCTGAACACCGTGGGGTTGGGAAAAATTTTATTGCTGTTTACAAGCCTCACCCTCTTCCATGTCAAAGTCAGACAGTACTTTGAATCCCACCATGAATTACTCTCCAGGCCTAGAGGATACCTGCAGGACAGTGAAATGGGGGACAACTGAACCCTGAAAAAGTAAATATCTGTTATGGCAAGAGCACCATTACAAAGGGAGAGCTCTGCTGATCCAATGGCTTCCTGCTTCCAAGGTTGGTCCAACACCCTTCCCCTGCAAAGCCTTGCAAAGTGAATAAAGGGTCAAACTGAAAAAAACACCAACTTTACACCAAATCAGCAGAATCAACTGGTCAATCCATTAGCTCAGCACCACAGCTGGCCCCTGGGAGGAGGCAAGAGGGCACAGCTGAAAGCAGAGAAAGACAAGGGCCCTTTTAAGAACATCAAACCATGAGGGTGGCTGAGGTGACCACATGCTCTGCTCTAACCCACCACAGGGACCATGCCCATCTCCTCCTCCAGGCTGGGCCTCACTTCTTTTCCCCCTGCAGTGCTGGGCTGTTGACAAACTCCTCCTGGCTGGGGATTTACAAGCTCCCTCCATGGACAATCCAGGTTACTAAACTGCAGAAAGTTAACCCAGGGACATAACAGGTCAGCTGAGCAAGGTGACTGCAGGCACAACAATGGCATGTCTGGGGTCTGACCCCTCCGTTCCAAAAGCAGTGAGGCTCACCCAGCTCAGCCTTCCCACAAAACCTCTGCTACCTCACGCTGGGACAAGCACGGTGCCACTGGCATGGCCTGACAGTGACACAGCCAGGGGTCACACAGCTCAACACATTTGTGTTGAGTTCTGGGAGCCACTGTGAGCTCTCCAGACATGTGCAAGGGCCACAGTAAGGAGATGTGGGAGCACTCGACAGCCCAGCAGGCCCCTCCGGTTCTTGGGTCCCACCACAGTGTCCAGGGACAGGACCCCAGATGTGGAAGAACCCTGCAAGGCTGCACTGCTGCCATGGGCAGAGATTGCAGGGAGTCTCCTAGGGTGCCTCAAAGGCTCCAAAAAACTAGCACTGAGGTGACCTTGAGCAGGACATGGCATTCAGGAAAACAGGAGGCCCCTGCTGCCTACCCAGCTCGAATCAAAGCCACGCCACTCACCTTGCCTCGTCTCCTCCTCCTCACTCACCCAGAACAGCTCACAAACCAGGCACAAGAGCCAGGGAGCTGCCTGCCGGTCCCCAGGTGACCAGCTCAGGCTGCACAGGGAGAGGGCCTGCCTGGCTGGGGGACTTGGATCATCTCCTTCAGACACTGCTGCATCAGCAGATCAGCTCAGATGCTCATGAAAAACCCACTGACAAATACTGGTAATATCAAACATATACAACCATCTTTCTTGCTGGCAAGCTAAAATTTTAATCCAGAAAAGCTGAACCAGAGAGTTTCAATCAACAGATAAGCACAGGGAGATACACAGATAGAAAAAGGCACCAAACTAGGATGTGCACCTACCTAGAGTGTTCACACAGGTTAATACATTAACTTTCCATCCAGCAGCACCTTAGCAGTTTGCTCAAATTCAATCTCACAGAACAAGCCCTAAAAGCACAGGTTCTTCTGGCTGATATTTTATTTTTCACAGCTTAAACACGGTCACAGTCCTTTGCAAATTGGGTTTAAGGTACAGAGCTCTCCAGACTGCACAAACATCCTAAGAACAAACATTTTCAGCATACCAAGAGCTCAGATACACTAGGTCAATCCAACTGTGTTTATTTGTATTTCACCCAAATCACCGCCAAAGTACTCGGAGCTCAAGGAGCAACAGCCTCCCACTGATTCAGCAAGAGACCAGAAGTAATTGGTAGACAGTCTGCAAGCACCACAAAGAATGCCAAAGGCATTTATTTACATGACCCCTGTTTGCCTAAGAAGAATTCAGCGTTTGCATTTTCCTCACTCAAATTAATCATCACTAGACTTAACTCCTCAGTACTATTCCTCAGCTAACAGAAGTAAAGCCAAAAACCACCCAAAATCATCCCCACAAAACTTTTCAGATAGCTGATAGAGGCAGACCTTTACTCCACTAGCTGGAGTTCCTCCCCAGGCTGGCACAGTACCCTGCTATCTCTCCAGGCCAATTTGTCTCATTATCTCTCCAAGGAACACGGAAAAGGCAAGGAGACACCATTCCTACCGGCGAGCAACACCACTCCTGCCAGGGCAGAACCATCTGCTAAGCTGACAACACACTGCACCTCACACCTGTGCTGCAGACACCAAAGCACTTCCTGGGAGAAGTCCCCCAGGATCCAGCTGCTGCAACCACACTCTTCTCCCTCAGTCCCCAGCAGGACGACTGCTCTTCAGTGCTGAGCCCCAAAGCACCTCTCAGGCCTGTCTGCCAGCACGCTCACATAAACCAGGACGCAGCAGGGCTCCCTCCAACACCACCCCCTTGCTGCCAGAGCATGGCTCTGCCCACCAGAGGCAGGCCAGAATTCCTCCAGAGCAGCTGCCCGTGGAAGACAAGTCACGCTTAGAGCGTTGGGCCAGCTCTGACCAGGAGCTCCGCGGCTGAAGCGGGCAAAGGGTCCCACTCATCCTTCTTCGCTTCCAAGAGTGGCCAAGCTCAGCACTCCGGGCACTGGGAGACGAGGAGAACAGAGTGTGTAAGTTACCAACGAGAACCAGCGTTCCTAAAAGCAGACAAGTGCTTGGGGTCAACAAATCCCATACATACAAAACTTACTGGTACACAGTGAGAGCAGAACACCTTCGCTGCTATCAGCCCCATCATTCTTACTGATTCCCCAGGTCTGATGCCAACAATTATGCACAATTTACTACTCTATTTACACAATGCTTAAAGAAATGGGTATGTCTAAGCCAGCAGGTGCTGTCAGCAACATCTCCCAGTTATTGGAGCATTTGTGCCAGCTCCCAAAGAAGTGAGCCTGAACTCCTGCAGCAAGGAGTCAGCATGACCTGGAATCAGCCAGGCTTTGCTGATTACTCCTCTGAGTAAACAGTGGTGTTCCCAGCACTTCAGCTTGCTCTCAAGCTCCTTCTGTTGGCATACTACCCTATATTTAGGATAGAAGAGTGCAATGACAAGCATCGGGACAAATGAATAAGTGGTTTAGGATGCTCAGTATAGCCGCAGAGACTGCGTGAAGAAACCTAAGAACTAGAAACTCCTAAAGTGAGGAAAGGAATCTGTAAAGCTAAAGGTCAGATGAGACAGCATTCCATTTGGAAAGTTAAACAGCAAGTTTTGTTAAGAACAGTACTTGCAAGGCAAGAGGCATTAGTAGTCCACCATGTAATAGCAATGGGCGGCAGAAAGAAGCTCCTGCCTGGAAGGGGTAAGAGAAAATAGGCAAATTCTTGGTTTTTTTAACACAAAAAGAAGATTTTAATCTCATTTTGGATAGGTGAATATCAGTGGCGTTTTCCCAAGCCTAGGAAGTCAAAGCTCCAGGACCAAGGGAGATATACCACCTCAGGGAGTGACCACAAACCCAACAGCCAGGTCCCACATCCTCCTGCCCACGCCTTCCCCCCTGAGCAGCAAGACCTAGTTATACTCCAAAAACACACGTTTGCCAACTTCAAACCTGTGGCAAAACTCAGTAAACCCAGGCCCGTTGACTTGATGGGCACTGGAAACGTGGGTGAGCTACTTTGCAGCCTGTTGCTTCCAAGAAACCAGAGAGGCCACAAGGAACAACCGGCATTTACACCTTTTTGGGCGGTAGAACCACTAACTCGCCTTCAGTCACCTGCCCTGGGGACTGAAGATAAAGCCTGCCCGTGGGTCTGTCCCTCTCGGAACAGCCTCTCCTGTTAGTCACGCTCCCAGTGCCCGGAGCCAAGGTCAGCCCTGGGAAGTGGCGGGGCCCACGGAGCCCCACAGGGGCCGAGCCGAGGGTCCTCCCGGCCACCCGGGCTGGGACAGCCACCTGTCCCCGAGGGGCACACGGCCCGGACACCCACCTGCGCTCCCACGGCGGTCCCGGCGAGCGGGGAGAGCCCGGGACGCCCACACGGGGTTTGTCACCCACCACCAGAGCCGGCTGCCGCTACCGACAGCAGCCGGGCCGCTCCCGGCGAAGCTCCGAGGCTCACCCGGTACTGCCCGGGCCGGCCCGGCCGCTTGAAGCCCCGGGGCCGCTTAAAGCCCCGGGCCCGCTCCGCCTCCCGCCCGGCCCCGCCGAGCACTCTCGGGCGCGGTGCCCACCCAGGGCCGAGGGCGGCGGCGGGAAAGCGGCGCGGAGGGAGCGCGG
>VYZR01388316.1:0-11343 GCA_013400675.1 Oxylabes madagascariensis
ATAAATAAATAAATAAATCTCCATTTTTATTTTGTTCTCCCCTCTCTCCCTAATTTTGCTCATTCAAAGGACTGATGGAGGGGGTGAGCAGACAGAATCAAATTCAGCATACCATGCAAAAACCACCCCCCAAACCATGGAAAAACCAAGTTACAGAAAACAAGCCCTTGTGCCACACGGAGGTCACCAGTGCTGCTGCTCCCTTCTGCTCAAAGCTGATCTCTAGAGAATGGGGATGGCCTTGCAGAGGTACCTATCCCCGGTGGTGGGGAGAGATCGGCACCACTCCGAAGGCAGCTGCACATGGCACAATGCCCAGCCCAGAGCCAGTTCCATCCCTGCCCACTGCTGAGAGCTCAGCGAGCTGCAGGCAGCCATCCATCCAAGCAGCTGCTGTAACAGCATCATGTAGGAACTGCTGCTCCTTCTGTAGAGCATCAGCACCAGCACAGAAGCCACTCCTGAATCCAGCTCCATCCTCCTGCCCTGGGCAAAGGCAGCTCAGACCTGATTCACCCCTCCTGTCTGGCACTGCAGAGCTCCAGGGCAGGGCCCTGCTCATTCTTGTCCTGAACTGGTGCCACTTCTAATGGCACAGAGTCAGAGCTGAGCAGGAACACAAGGAAGGGAGGGTCTGTTCTGTGCGAGCACAACTGGACTCCCCAGCCTAAGGGCTAAAGCCCTCCTGGCAATAAGAGAGGCAGAGCTGGGAGGCAGCAGAGTAGCTGTGTGTTTTATTTCAGGATGGTTTCATATAAAACACACCAACATTCCTCTGAGCAGGACTGAGACTTGCTCCCCTCCTCCCCATTCTCTCTGTCCCCCTGCTTGGAACAGGAAGCATTTGTCTGCTCTGTGATCCCCTAAGCCTTTGAGCAACCCAGGCAAAACGGTGCAGCTCACATAAGGAACTCCTCTCCCTGGGCTAAGGACCCTCACCCAACGACCAGAGCCCAGCCCTGCAGGCTCTCTGTGCACCACACGCCCCACAGCCATGCCACACTCAGCTGCCTCAGCCCTGAGTGAACAACAGGATCCAGATGGAGGCAAGAACACCTCCACCTGTCTGCCCACATACACATCAGCTTCTGTGTTTCAGATCTGACCTGTCAGCACAAGGATGCCTCAAAAGCACCTTCCCAGTGCTTTCACGTTCCTCACTTAGGCAGTGCTGCAACCAACTTGCATGTTTATCCTGGCAGTGGCACTTCCGTCTCGCCACAAGTGACAGCGCCCCCTATGCCATGAATTGTATTATTTCATGGGCTAAACTAATCCCACTGGACTATGTTTTACTGCATGAGATGCAGGGCAATACTCAACTGCGCATGCACACAGCCCCAGCTCCCAAGAATATTAATGATAAGAATGTTAACAGAGGTTCTACTATTCCCCTTTGACTACAAGCTTATGTTATTCTTCTCTGTCAATTTGGCTACTTGTAGCTGCCAAAGAAACACCTCTCATCATAGCTGCCAGAGAAAAGACTTACCACCCCATGAGTACACTGCACATCAATGACAGAAAACATGTTTTTACTGTTCACATCAATGACCCGAGGGACAGAACCGTTTTACCTGCAAATGTTATCAACTTGAAAACAAGAAGAAAGAGACCTTACTACTTCCATAAATATCATATAGAATACAGGAATGCTCGAGTGTGTCCAGTGTGTTCCCAAGCCAGAAGAATCTATACCATATCTTGTGCCTGCCAGGACACCTGTCTGCAGCAGCACTGGCCTCAAGAGAGTGCCAAAAGAGAAGAGAGATGTAAGCCTGACTGATTTTTTCCTGCTGCAGCAGGGTGTAATGAAAGAAGCAGTCCAGCAGAACCCATGGTAAAGACCAGCTTTGCTATACTAATTTTTATTAATGCCACATGCTGACAGTGCAGGACAGGACATGGTGTGCAGGTGCCAACAGCCTCATGCTACATTTCCATGTTTTCAAATTGCAGGGAGTGAAATGTATGAGGAGTAAAGAGGATGCCGTGGTTGTGGCTGGAAAAGGAGGATGAGGAGGTCTTCCCTGAGGCACAGCCCAGCAAAGCTCCATTCTGACTGCAGGGCAAGGCTGGGCTTCACCCTTGGGCAGCACAGCCCCCTCAGAGAGAAGCTCAGTTCCTGCATTAGGCACTGGCATTTGGGGATGGACAGGATCAGATGAGAGTCCTACATATCTCAAGGAAAATTAAAATTCTGTTTTATATGGTAATATTAAATATAGTTGCATTAGATCAGGGAAAGCAATGCTCCTTTACTGACCTCTTGTAAATCAACAATTTACTGCTTCTGCTTATTACAATATTAGTGGCTTTTTAAATGACAGTGCTAGTAGTCTAGGAACTGCAGATATTCATTATGGACTGAAATTATGTCCACTGAACGGAGAGCAGTTGCCCAGGATGCTTTTATTATTTAACTATATGAAAATGTATGTATCTGTGAGTAAACATAATAACCTTCTACAGAAAAAACAGCCATAACTAAAGATCATTACAGTAGTTTTATCGTTTATTACCTGAATGTCAGCATCCTGCTGCAGAGCAGACTCATTAATTTTCCACAAGTAGAAGCACACGATTTTGGTGACCCTAATGTGACCTGAATCTTTGCAGTTTGCAAAAGCTAAAGGAGAAACCTAGTATGAACTAAAGCATTGGTGGCTCCAGTCGGTGATTCATGCACTGGAATTTTAATGCAAGAGTATTCCTACAAACACGCTTTTAATAGGGCAGTAAACTATGCTTAGGTGAAAAAATAATTGCTCCATTTTGGGCCATTAAAGCAGTTTTGTTCCTTGCTTTACTTCCATCCTACTTTTATTTTCATGGAAGGTGCAGAGCTAATAGGAGATGAATTTCAATTAGTCCCAATTACAGCTGTAATAGGTTCCATGCGTGAGGTGGCTGGGTTTCATCAGTGAAGCCACAGTGGCAGCCATGGGGCTAGTGCTCGCCCTGCTCCCAGGCCCTCAGCAGCAGAAAGCCCTACCAGAGCCCTGCACAACTGTCAAGACTGAAGGAACAATGTTTGAAACAGCTGGAAAAAGAAGCAGGGTGAAGAATAACAGAAACTGAGATCAGTGCAGAAAGACCTCTCCAGCTGGGCACTCTGCACAGCAGTAGAGAATGCGATGGCAAGAGCAAGGAGAGGGAACTGAAGCCAGAGCAGGGGGAAAGGGGAAGGTGTCACATCTCTCCTAGATCACATCTCCAAAAGTCCCTCCAGATCAACCTCATTGGTGGTGTGAATTTACCTTCTCTACGCATGAAGTCAGGCCAGGGCCTCATTAAGAGATGCAGCTTCACCCTGCAGCCAAGGCCAGCAGCAATAACAAAATGAACATCCCATGACTTCAGCACTGCTGCTGAAGAAGATGCACTCGTGCCAAGGCAGGTGAGACACCGTGACTGTGCCATTAGCTGCAGAGTGACTGATCCTCCTGGCACCACACATCCCAGCCAGCGGCTGCTCCTGGGTGCATCCCTGTGCAGGGGCACCAGAGCACATTCCAGGACTAGGCACACAGGGAATTACATGAAGGACTAGCAGCAGCAAACAGGGAAAGCTAACACCCTCATCTCTCTATGCAAAGTCAGCTGCTGTACCAGCTGGACACCAGATAAGGCCCTAAGGGCAGGGCTGGTACCAGGTGGAGGACAGGTGGAGCTGGACTGCTCCAGAGGCCAGGAAGCTGGCTGAGAAACACTGCCATGTTTATGGACCCCTGTGCTGATCACAGCAAGACCTGGAGGATGATAAAGCAATTTCCAACGTTTTTAGAACTTCCCTAAAGGACTGCCAAGCAGGTCTGAACCTTGCACCACACCAAATCACTGCCAATTTTCATTACACTCCACAAACAAGGCAGGTAAAACACGTCTTCAGGAAAGTCCTGCTCTTGCACTCTGCCAACAGGAATTCCCCACAAAGACAGCTTTCCTGCTCTGAACTGTCCTGACTCAGAGCCAGCAGGAACTGACATTTCATGAACTCATTGATTCTTTGGTCTCTGTTTCTCTAGTTCAAAGTTGACTCAGAAACTTGAATGGTCCTGGGTATTTGCCACAGCGCACACACAGTGGATGAACTAGAGAATGTATGAACAGAGCACACACGACAAGGCTGAGGAAATATGGGGATGGTGCACATTGGCATAAACATCTGATTTTAAGGGTTAAAAGTACCAGGAACTTGCAGTTCTATGTGAAAATCTGTAACTGATGCAACTTAAGTCTAAATTAGGAAGTGTCTGTCAGCACTGTATTATTTTCTTTGTGTTATGCCACAAGTCTAGATATTTTTCTATACAGTAGAAAACACATCCACTAATTAAATTATTATTTCATTGGCTAATTAATGACTCCGGACAGATTTGCATTTGGGACTCATTTGGTTTTAAGTAATAACTGCAGATAATTAATCTATTTCAAACCTTTTTTTCCCAGCTAAATATGCTGTGTATCAAAAATAATGAAAAATCGTAAGTTAATCTAGAAAGCAAAGCACAGCAGATGAAAGACTTTGTTAGAATTCATCAGGTGCCAATTATACCAGGGAATAAAGGAAATAATAAGCCTAGGAAACATTTCTGTTAGTGCATGTGCTAATGAAGCCCCTTACCTCTGGAGCTGATGAGGTTTTCCTCCAGCCAGCGGGCTGCCTCCAAGCAGTCCTGGGCGTCGTTGAGAGTGAAGTGATTGGAAGGGACTTCCTCCGTGTATCTCTGTGGCCACTCACTCGTGACTTCACTGACATCTGCTCCCATGGGAGCCAAGGCCTGGAGAAATTAGTGGGAGAGTGGATATACGGCACAGACCTTGCAAATGTTAAAACACTATGACACTCACTTTGGCTATCCAAGGGCTGCTGTTCTGGCACAACCCTTTGTCACACTCAGCAGCAGCAAACACACCCATGGCCACAGGGAACACGGATCCCACCAATCCGAGTGTACGCGTGTGTGCATCTGTTCCCTATTTCTTGTGGGATGTGGGTGACCATTTCAAACAGCACTGCCAGCGCAAGTGGAGGCACGTGGCAAATGCCAGGGACTGCACAGCAAACAGCAGAAATGTCCTAACACACAGCAGGGGATCTCAGCAGCTCTCTGAATAACATGTCACTTCAAATGGCCCTTGGAAAGTCTTTGTGAAGCCAGACTGCCTCCACCTTTTCTCAGCAAAAATCAACCTTCTACAATGACAAATTTTATCCCAAAGAAAGGGATCAAAATGTGCTTGATGGTTCAAATGTGAAGATTCAGTAACACGTTCCCTGTGTAATGCTGCTTTACAATAACAAACTCAATCTGAGCTGTACAAAACAAAAAGGGAATCTTGTCTCTGACTTCCTCAGCACCAATGAGCCACATCCTTAACCCTGTTCTCACTGTCAGATGGATCAGTTGAAATACTGCTGGGTCATATAAAACCAGGCATGACAAGTAAATCTTTAAATCATAACACATAATGTTTTATTAAGCATTAATTTGACCGCTTACCAAGCGGTCAAATAAGGAACAACTTATAAGGAACAACTTATAAAAAGGATGGACTAGAGCTCTGTGTAATAAAACAGAAGCCACTAATTTCTTCTTATCCTTTTGTATACCTGGAAAGTGAGAATAGGTGATGATGGAATTTCTTCTCAAAGGCAGATAAAATCTGATTTTGCCCTTACTATCTTTATCTTTCTCCCCCACTGAGTTACTTGCCATAAATTATTTTGCAAGTCAGAGTTACCTCCAAACACCTTTTCCTAGGAGCACTTTTCCAGCCCACACTTCAGCTTTTGTTTCATCCTTGCTGAGCAGTGCTGGTGGGCTGCTGTTTAAGTGTGGCTCTGCTCTGAAAAGGGATCTCAGACCACACAGTCTGCTGCACACAGGCAGCCAGACACCACTGTGGGACATGGTACAGTACGGCAAAGCTGCAGACATTGCTCACATCCATCTCCTGATTTTAAAGGCAAAATGCCTTGCTCACAACTCCTACCCCAAACCACCCAGGCAAGGCAAAGCCCTGCAACAAGGGGGCTGCCTGTTTGGTTAGGTGGCCTGATGGCCTCGTGGGGATACAGGAGCCAGAAGCCACCCTGCCCACGGAGTCTGAGTGGAAGTTGACCATGTGGGGCTGGAACTTAGCTTGATTCCACATCTTACATGCAGTGAAGGGTCTGCTTCAAAATCACTGGAAACTCAGCTATGTGCTACAATACCAAGCAGCACCATGGACGTGCCTAGGCATGACCATCACATGAGAGGAGTAATTAATTTGACAAGGAATTCTCTCTGCTTCCAAAACTAGGTCAAATGGTGTTAGACCAGCTGGAGTTAAGTCTCCTGTGGCTGGGACCACATGTCAGTTGAGCCTGCTCCTTAGCAGGTTTAATGGTTATGGTGGCAAAAACAATGGCAGCTTTGCCTCCTGCCCAACCCTGAGCGGTAAACTGCTGGTGGGAAACTCTGCCCAACCCTCCTCTCCTCCAGCTTTGGCAGCAGCACCGACACAGCCCAACCTGCTGCACTACAGTGCTGCAAACTGCTGGTGCTAAGGCTGCTCTGCCGCATCTCAGGAACACCTGAGCCTGTAGAAACCTGGGAATATTGTGCTGGTTCACTCTGCACACAGCTCACCTGGTAGCTCTGTCCCATGCATAGAACCAGGTAGTCATACGGCACTTTCTTCTCCTTGGAAACAACAACGTATTTGGCACTGCGGTTTATGCCCGTCATTTTACCAACCACAACATTAACCCAGGAACAAAGTGACATCTGTGCATAATCTTCATCATTAAAACAGTGGCTGTGAAGAAAGAATATCTGTGAGTGGCATTTTGGCAGCTGACAGCAGGCATCAATTAGACACTTAGTGAGCTCGGCCCAGGCCCCCAGTGGATCCGCCAGCTCCCTTGCTGTGAATTTACAGCAGTTTGGGCTAAACGATTAGGCATTAGGAAATACTCAGTTACAAACTGACAACTTTTTGCTGAAACCAAACAAGCCCTTCCAGCACTGGGCCTCATGATCACGTAATTTAAGAACAAAGTCAGAAATCTGTGCTTTACTCTGCTTTTCCTTTGCCAGCTGATGCGAGGTAGAAGCTTTTGAACTTGCAAAGAAAAGAATTCAACAGTCCAATTCTTTCTCCAAGACAAGACTTCCTCATTCAGCTTTTCCCCAACTTTCCTTCCTTTGCTATTCAGCTTCACCAGTCATAGCCACGGTGAGACACAAAAGCAGGGAATGCACCTACCATTTTAGAATCCATATTCCAAAGTATTAGTCCAAAAACTTTAAAAATAAATAGAAAGCTAGGAAAATGGTTGTCAGAGCTAGACGTAAAAGGCAGAGATCTCAAGTCTCCTATTGGACCCTTTTCCAAAAGAACTTTTCCACGATGCAAGAATGACAAATACTGAGAGCACACTAAACTGGTCCTGAGCAATGCGCTCCAGGATGTTCAGGGTGTGCATGGAGCACACATCACAAGCAACGTGCTCTGACAGTGTGAATTCCATAACAGTACCCTAAAATCACGTGTTGGCTTTTGACAGTCTCGGACAAGGTTTGCTTTTCTCTTGTTTTAGGGGTGTTACAGCCTGTTCCAAGCAAAAAGCATCAGGTATCCTTATGCGTGAGAGAAGTATCAAAGTTCTGCAAGCTGCTATTTAAAAAAGCCAATTTTAAAGCAAAATCCAAATGGAACAAAACCTCTTTCAATGCCTCAGTAATGAAAATTACAATTATTTCCAAAGGTCTTTTAAGGCTCAGGAGTGTGCCCCCACCAAGTACGTCTAGCCAAGTAAATACCAGGACACTTACTTAATACTGCATTTGTACCACCCTCTCTGCTTAATAGTAACCTTCTACAAAGACAAAGATTCCTGAAGATAAAATACATCCATACAGACGTGCAACAGTCTTCTCACTATAAAACGTGAGAAGAACCAGAGAGAGAACATTCTCAGCTAGGTCCATTGCAACCCCTGAATGCCACTGAGCCTGGCAATGGCCCACCATGGAAATGCACAAGAAGTTGCTGGCCACTGTGCAGATCCAGCTGGGCTCAACTCCATCCCTTCCCAATACTGAAGACCTGCACCAGGCAAAGCCTATTCAGTTAGGTTCTTTCAGTAGAACTGGACAAACCCATTTATAGCTTTGTAAAGCAATAAACCCACAGGATCTAGTGAAAAAGAACGCAACAGGTTTAAAACAAGCAGAAAAACAGAATGGCTGGTGTCACACAGGTATCTGGTTTGTGAGACCAGAGCAGCACAGCAAGAAGAAATATTGTGAACAAACAACATGAAAGAAGCTGAATCTCACCCCTGCCAGGACCTCAGAAGGGGACTGGCCAGTACAGAGACCCTGGGCTTCACTCAGGCTGTCAGCTCAAGTCACCACAAAAAATACATTCCACCTGCTGAACTAAGCTCATGGCCATTTAGAGGCCTGAAAATTTGACTTTTTGTGTATACTTAGTGATGAAAAATATTCCACTTTCTCCCACAGGCCTCAAAGTGATTAAACAGAAGGGGCTGGGCCCATGCTCAAGCATTTGATGCTTTTCTGTGGCACCAGCAGCTGCAGCAGAGAGTGTGGGCAGAGACCAGCACTGACAGCTGATGCTTTGCCATTAATACCAGGACACACGTCCCAACATAGAGCTCCTGGTTCCATGCTGATCGTTGCTACCAAACTCCCAAAACTGGCATTCAGGATGCCACAGTTGGAACAAATACAGTTGATTTCACAACCTGGGGAACTTTAGGTTTGAATCGCCAGGCGTTCTGTGATGCTCTGCATCCTCTGTACTTACAGATACCAGAGGAAAATAAATAAGGGAAGAAAAACCACTGACAATTCTGAAGTGCAATAATGCAGAAATCTATAAATAAAATAGACATTAAGGACAGAGGAAGGTTTTCAAAAGCACCTCTATAATTGAGGTGCACAGCTCCCAAGAGACTGACACTTCAAAGTCACAGGGATGCTTTCAGAAATCATACCCTGCAGAGTTCAATTTTCACTCAATCCGCTTTCAGATTTTAACAGCTAAATCTGGTGAGGCGGTTCTTAACTGCAACTTTCTGTCAGGAAGGATGCTTTGTTAGTACAACTCTTTTCTACAGTGAACTTAGGAAAAAGACTACATGCATTTATGTGAGAATGTAATTCCTTCATTTGCTAGATTTGCACTAGATTTGAACACACCCCTTTCTACAGTACAGAAAGTAATACAGGTAACTACTTGTACAAAATTCCTTGTCAGGGCAAAATTCCAAATGAGATCAGATGATTTTAAACAGGTTCCCACTACACTGTTGTCACATCTTTGTAGAGATTTCATTTGAGGGGTTCAGCAAGCAGATGCGGAGCTGTTTTGTCATTTAAAGAGCCAGCCTTTTAGTGCACTGCAGCTCACTGAGGAAAAGATTTGGTAAAATACAATGTGAAGGCTCCAAAGAGTCACATGCCAAATCTGAATAACTTAGTGTAAGTTCATTCCCTAACTATTCAGAATAACTGATCCATTTTAATTCTATGCTTCTCAATGTTCAAAACAATCATGTTCAAGTCCACACGGATGATTTATTCCAAAATAAAACCCAAAAATACTGTATTTAAATGAGAATTACGTACTGTGAATTTTAAAGAGGTAAAATTTTATCTGACTAAATGGAAGCTATTATATTTATTGGCAAACAAGGAAGCCCATAAAGTGTTTGACAGTCCCTAGACAAGGCTCTTCCACCACTTCCCTTCAGCTGTACACCGCCCTGGTCTGGGATAGCGCTGTGGCTGGGACTGGGGACAGACTGCCACAGCCCAGGGACTAGCACTCAGAGCCCACAAACAGCAGAACTGATGCAGAACAGTTCTGCCAAACTGATCAACAGCAACCCCCCATGCCCAGCAAAATCCCCACCACCACTGGTGGGCTCTGCATCCCACCACACGCTGCTCTATGACAGTCCCTGTCATATTACCAATATTAATTCTTGTACATTCTTTGGTTCAGCATTATTTAGCATAAAACTCATGGAAGCTAAAAACCAAACAAGATTTAAAAAGCAAACAGACATCTTGTATCATTTGTCTTCAACCTGGAGATTTAAACAGTCTAAAAAGCCTTGGAAAGCAGAGTCTACTGTTCAGGTACAACACAGTGGATTGCTGTCCTGAAGTTACTGCTTTGGCACTATTTCCCTACTCATAATTCTATCCAACTCCTCTTGTAGATAGATGAGTGCATACTGGATGGACAGACTGGAGTATTTTGGGGCTCTCTACGGATGCACCTAAAATTTAGGACAAGTTCACAAGAATTACAAAGTGTTATGTTTTCTGCAGGAGCTATAGAAGCGTTTATGTGAAGTCAAACCTGTTAATTAAAAATCTTCTATACTTGGAGCTCTGTGGGTCTTTTCCTGGAAGGCCGTGAATGGAAATCAAGGTCAGGTTGTTGAACTTCAGACATGGCCTGTGGAAAGAAAAACAAACAGCCCCAGATGGAAGAAATTCAGAGGGCACGTCAAAGGAAGAGCATAGCTCAGAATTCCATGTTCAGGAGGACACAGAAAGCAATTCCTTTACACAGGGACAAAGCATTTCACTCTGCTCAGATGCAGGTATCTCAGGATACAAAGAGAAGAAGGATTTCCACCACAGTTTCAGTAATGCCAGGGCGAGGAGGGGGACAAGACTGACAGTACGTTGAACTAAATATGATCTGACATTTAAAAACAAATAAATATTATGAATGATTAAGCCTTCTAATCTTCAAGGCTTTCTGTAAGTTAAGGATGGACTGATGCAAATGGTACAAAGGAATCAGAATGTTTTTTATCAACCAATGTTAATTTGTTATTCATACATTTAAAAAATATATTCAAACAAAGTTAAAGGTCATACTTAAACCAAGGAATTTCAAGGTTATGGCTGCCCCTCTCAAAATGCATATTAATAGTTTAATTCTGGATTATGGATTATCTGTGGTAAATCTCCATGCATACTCAGGCCAAGCACAAAGTAATAAATAACCTTAATGTAACAGAGTGCATGTATTTATACAGATTATGGGCCTGATTCTCCTTTAAATTAAGGTCACTCTGCAGAGGTGGATGTAAATAGAATTTTCTTTTCATTTATGGCCACCTTATGGTGCCTAAGTGATACAAAATGGTCTTCATGTAAATGAGAGTGAGCCTGATCCACAAAGCTGAAGGCAGAGTGTAAGAGTGATGCCATCTGCACACAGGGAGCACTGCACATGGGGTGCAAACAACAACTACAGGAACTTCACACACAAGAGCATAGCTCCTTGGCATTT
>VYZR01388317.1:0-11389 GCA_013400675.1 Oxylabes madagascariensis
CATCTACACCAGAGGTGTTGCCATGGCTGTGACACTCCCAGACCATGTCTACCTCCATGAGAAAGATGGGTTAAGAGATGTAGGTGATTCCTTTCTGAGAGTCCAATATGCCACCCAGACAGTCCTCTTAGGGAAGTCTGCTGCATCCCTGGGGCCCAGGTTAAGCACAGCACAAGGAAACTTCCCAGCTGGGTTCAGCTTCAGACTGTTATCCACTGCTGCTCTTCCATGAGGGTGGCAATGAAACTGCAACACATGGTCCAAGGGCAATCAAAGGAGACTTCAGGGCCTGGGGATGGTTGGTAAGGGATTCTGGAACACAGGTTCTTTTCTCTGTCCTTCCAGTTGTGGGCAGTGACATTGAAAGTCTCTTGAATATATGGCTTGGTGGCTGATGTCACTGCCACAATTTCAGATTTTTTAATACTCTTTTAACAAGGCATGCTGCTCTTAGATGGGATCAACCTTTCCCAAAGGGGAAGGGGACCTTTGCTCAGAGCTTGCTCACTGACAGCTGTAAACCAGTCTTGGAGGGGGGGACATAGATGTTATCAGGCTGGCCTGTGACAAGCTGTGGGACACTGCAAGGTCAGGGGGTGCGAGTGAGGGTTCTTGGCCTGTTGCTCAATGTGCTGAGCGTACCGAAGTCTTAGGGAGGTGAACCAGGGAGCCAAAAGGGAACCCCACGTCCTCCACCACTTTGTGGCATGTGTGCCTGATCCTCATCAGTCCAACTGCACCATCCTGAGTGGGGACTGACCTGCAGGATAGATTAGAGCAGGGATCCACCGTGTCCCCACCCCTCCCTGTGCCAGGCTGCCGGATATGGGGCAAAAGCCAGAGATGAGCATTAAAAGCTTGGTTTTGATTGCACAAGTGACACCAAGTAGCTAGCTCAGAGCTGCTTCACAGGGCATGAGAACTCAGGAAGCTGTGACTTGGCCACGAGCACCACTGCCAGGGATAGAGTAGAGGTGTCCCAGCCAGCCAGAAGCCCTGAACTAGCAGCTTGGAGGTAAAAGGGATCCCGGCTACCACAACCTCCCCAGCTCTGCACACAGGACACCCAGTGGGGGATGATGGGCTGCCTGCTTCCAAGCAGCATAGCTATGGCTGGCCTGGACCATATTGATTTTGGATGTGCTGGGAGAAAGCCTCAGGCACCAGCTCCTATTCCTCTAGCAACTTTTCCATCAGCAGCAGGAAGAGCAAGAGCCTCAGCCTACACTAGCATAAATCCTGCAGATTTGGAATAAAAAGAAGCACAGAAGAGGTTAAAAACTGCAAACCTGCTGGAGGCAGGGAGAGTGCGAGCTGGTCAGAGAGCACTGTAATGCTGAGCACACAGGTCTGGTCAGGGGAGCCCTTTCCAACTCCCTCAAACAGAGGTCTTTCCAGGGGTAATGGTTCAGGAGGAGTCATGCAGGCAGAACCTTCTAACACAAGCATGCTTCAAAGCTTAGCCTTTCCCTTGCTTGGCAGGCCACACAGGCACAGCTCAGTTTAGGACACATGCCTCCTGTGGAGTTCCTCAGAGGGGTGCTCACCCACCAAGAGGCCAGGGCTGGGAGGAGAGATGGCCACGAAGGCTGCCTTGCAAACTAACCTAGTGTTCACCTTTGCAAGATGTATGAAACAACCATCCTAGAGCACCTACAATCCAGTGAGGAACTGCAAGAGCTACTGCATGGAGCAGCCATCTGTGGGCAGAAAGTCGTACACGTACAAGGCCACCGACTTGGACAGGTAGGTCATGGTGCCAAACCGGCCACTTGGTGCACTGTCATACAGCAGGCTGCAGATGCCTGTCGAAGGATCCCTCTCCAGCATATGGTCATCAGCGCCCAAGGCTTTCTGGATTTTGGACAGGGAAGCAGAAAGGCATCATTAGGAATAAAAGCAATCCCTTTATCAGCTTCCATCCCAAGCATCCTCTGCTGCACTCAGTGAGACACACTGATGATGAGCAGTGGGAGGAAGACACTACAGCTTTTCTGTGCCCCATGAACACAATGGGGACAACAGGCAGGGCTCTCCAAGTGGGTGACCCCTGCACAGCTATGGGATATGTCACCAGCAGCTCTGGGTGAGGCCTAGGCCCCTACCTGCTCCTCATAGAAGAGGTCACTGGCTATGTGCAAGATCTTTTCCACAGCTATGATGCCACCAATGGTGTGCACCTCCATGTCCACCAGCATGGTGAGCACTAAGATAGCTTCCACCAGCAGCTGCCTGTACTCTGGCTGGGACACACGGTTGAGGACAGACTCCACATGCACAGCAAACTTCATTTCCCCTGGGGTCATCTGTGAGGAGGTAGAAAGAAATGTACCTAGAGCACCGTACCACCTGCCAGATTCCTAAGGTATGCTGGGCAATCACCCAGGGTAACCAGCACACAACAACCCATGTGCCCCATTCGCCATTCATGCGAACCTCCTACCTCTCTGGTTGTTGAGGAGGGAAGAACAAAGCCCTCCACAGAGAGGCCATGGCACTGCAGAACAAGAAGCAGAGATCATAGTTATGGCTTGGAGAAGCACCATGCTAAGATATATAGGTCCAGCCCACAAACTTGCTCCCACTTGAGCACCAGTGCATGCTGCCCATACACCCCAGCTCTGCCTCCCGATTCCATATAGCATCACTCCTTTCCCATCAGTTCAGCAGCAGCCAGAGCTCCCCTTCCCTCTGCATGGGGCTCTGCTCCCTGGCTCACTATGCTGAGGATGGGCTGTGCCCAGAGCATCTTCAGCTGTGGTTCTAGCCATGCCCTTGTCTGCCTGATGCATGAAGCACCTAAGCAGACCCCAGCTCCCCTCTGCAAGGCTGAGGTAGGTCCTACAAGACTACAAGGCAAGTGCAAGTCCTCCACAGCTTTCCAAGGTCAGCTGCAGACCTTGTTATGAAGCATGTATCTACACAACATCAAGGACCAGCCCTGAGTATCTAAGTTTCCCTGGCAAGGCTGGTGCCTAGGACTAGAGGCTCACATGAATGGAGAGGCACCAGCTGATGTTTAACTCACCTTCTGCAGGACCTTCCAGACCTTCTGGTAGAAACCCACAGGGACACGGTTAAGGGCCCCATCCAGCCGGCGCCTCCGCTGCCACTGGCCCTGCCGACTGTCCTTACTGCCCTGGTCTTCTAGCATGCTTGAAAAGGACTCCTTGCCCAGCAGCTCTGTGTGCCCAGCAGACTGGGCAGACAAAACAAGAACCACAGAGTCTGCTGCAAAGTTAAATATCCCACAGGAACACAGCCTGCTGCTGCTCAAGAGCTTATGGTTCTCCAGCATCACTCCCAAGACAGAGCTGCCACCCGCTGCCCCCAGTGAAGCCCACTTTACCACCCCAGCTCCCTGTAGCACCGCCCCCAGAGCACAGCCCCTTTCTGCAACCACAAATAGGACAGACCCCATGTACAGCCAACAAACACAGGTTACCAGAGAAGACTTGAGGTCAATGTCCCTGGACTGCAAAGTCAGGGGCTGAAAGAGAAAGGAAGAGATGGAAATGAGACCATGCCAGAGCAGGGCAGCAGTCACAGCAAACAGAGCAGCAGCAGCACAGATCAGGGTCAGGTCACAGGGCAGTTATCCCAGGGCCAGGGTTGGCTGGAAACAGAGGGAGTTTTGAAAGAAAAGCTGCAGAGGGCTGCATATGCCAGGGGTGCAGCAGCAGTGGGTTTGTGCTGGCCTGCACACAGGAATAGGACTGTTACTGCTCTGCTGGCTGCTGGTATGGGCAGGGATTTAGTCTCGAACAGACAGGAGGACCAGTAGGAAGGTCACTGCTCACAGACAATCCTCTGTGATGTCAGGTTTCACGCTGCAGCAAGTTGGCCCTAACTCTGCTGCATCAGCATGGCCGCAGCAAGCTCCGTCCCTTTGATGACAATACACCTTGTAGAGCTCAGGACTCCTCCTGGACACAGGCACAAGAGGAGACCCTTGGCATTTGTAGCTGATCAGAGGCCCCTTTTCCCAGAGAAGAAATAGCTGGGGAAGATGCAGGCAGGATCCAGTGAACTGTCCAGCAAAGTTATTACTGGTCATGGCACTGGCAGTATCATGCCATCCTGCTTAGCAGATTTTGTGGGTATAATAAAATGTATTTGAGCACAGCTCCCAGCTGGCTATAATGGCAGTCGCTTAAAGGGGAAGCCAACTCATTGCTGCAGCAGCTGAGGGAAGCTCACTGACTTGTGCATGCAGGGAAGCTGCCCTTTTGCATGGCATGAGGGGCAAAAGCTGAAGCTGCAGGACCCGGGAGGCTTCACCTTACTCCCAGGGAGAGACTGCCTACGTTTATCCAATTGCTGCAAGAGAAGAAGGAAATGAAGGTTCTGCTGTTGAAGATGCCCACCAAGACACTAGCCACACCTGGGACACCACATGGTCCTCCCCACCCCTGCACCTTCTCAAGCAACCCTGTGCTCCCCCTGAACTGCCAGAGCAACCCCTACCCACTACCAGATTCACCCCAACTTTCCCCCCAGGGCAAGACTGGAGACAAAATTAGCTCCGGGAAGCATCTGTGTCTCTCACTCTTCCATCAGTTCTACCTGGTTTCTAGCTGGTTTTCACCCACAAGACCTGTCATGAGACACCTGCATCACCTGCCCTCACCTGTTTGATTTCACTTTTCAGCCTGACGAGGCCAGTGCGCTCAGGCCTGCTGGTCCCAACAGCTCCCATGTCACAGATGGAGACAGCAGTGGTGAGTGAGGAGTCCACTGAACGCACTGGTGGGGAAGAGAGGTCTAGAGTGGGCAACATCACTCAAGGCATGGCCATCCCTCATCACTGCCCGGGCACTGGTACCTCTGCATGACCTTGCCCTCTAACATGATAGGATCAGAGATCCATGATCTCAGTACAGAACTGCTTCAATTCAGACCCAACCAGGTTAAGTGCCAAACTAAGCAAAGCTCATATAGCCATGAGATTCGGGCTTGATCCCAGAAATCACTCAGCACTGTCCTTACGAAGAGCAGAGCTTCCTGCTGGACCCCTCCAGTACTGAAGCATCTGTGCTGAACATGGGTGAAAACAGGGACACTCCTCACAGGTAGGGACATCCCTCAGAGGTAGGGACATGTAGATCTGGCCATGCTCTGCACTCAGCTTTGCCCCAGGATGCTCTCTGCTGGGACTCACCACTCCTTTCCACCCCAAACTCCTTGCCAGACAGGATGTGGTAGAGGAGGCTCTTCATGTCTGATGGGCTGAGATTCATCAGGTTCTCCGTGGCTTCTCCAGCTGGAGAGAAGAGAACTGTGATTTTGTAGCCTGCCTCACAGTCCTTCTAGGACATTTCTACCCTGCATGTGATTCTGTGAGCAGGGGGAGCACTCGTACAGGAGCTCATCTGCAAGGACATACGATAGCTCCAGGTGTTGCCTATAACATGAACTCTTCCCATGCCAGCCCAACACATGCTGGGATGGAGACTGCAATGCAATCGTTTGTGCTGCTCAAGAACACATCCAGCTGCAGACACTGGCACTTTCATGTAGGGTCTTGTCCTAGCCTGAGCTGCCCACTTTTAACAGTACTCCTTTCTGGCTGACAGAGCCCCAAGCATCACAGCATCTACCCCAGCTAGGGTGCTGTCCCTGCCACATGTACCTGAACAACGCAGGGAGTGCGCCAGCTCTGTTGCCATCACCTGGATGATGAGCCCAATGCGGATGCGGAACATCTCAGCAAACAGTGCAGGCTGTGTGCGTATGTACATGGCCAAGTACACCATGATCTCCTGAAGGGGTAAACGCAGATCACCTCACTGCTGCTCACCAGGGCAGACACCCAGCTGTGAGGTCCCCTGACACCCTGGCCCCTCACCTGGGTGAGGATGGACACACTAAGGTTCTTCTCACTGGCTTCATCAATAAGGCAAACGAGTTTTTCATAGGGGATTGGGCTGGGGTGTGGACAAACAGCAGAGAAGGTGAGGCAGCAGAACAAACCCTGCACACCCCCAATCTGTACAGCCCCAAGAGGAGACATAAAAGCTTGGGACAGCAGGACCACTCCTGCCCATGGACCCCGGAGCAGCAGGCTCACATCCAGACCCAGCCCAGCATGCTTGGGGAGAGAGAGGTGCCATACTCACGTGGAGATTGTCTTCTCACGTGGCTCTGGGGGCAGCCCCACCGTTAAGTGTTTCTGGTGAGACAGGAGGTCAGTACAGGCCTGGGGACAGAAAGGCAGCTGCTGTCAACAGCTGAGGGTTTGGGGGCTCAGCACAAGGCAGAGGGAGACAGAGCTGATGCAGCCATGGTTCACCTGCTCACTCTGCTGCCTCCTCCCTTACAGACTTCAGCCTGCTGGAGGCTGGCTGTACAGCTGTTACCTCATCCAGAGCTTCAACTTTCTTCTTGAGGATGCCAGAGATGTAGCGGATCAGGGCCCACTGGCGTGTCTCCCCCACCCGCACATACAGCTCAGTGAGGAGCTCCTTGATGGTGGGGCCGGGCTCACTATCAAGCCCCGTGTGCCACTCGGGTCCCCTGTGAAGGTGAAGGAGGTGCTATGTTATATCCAGCAATTTGCCTGTCACAGCTCCCTGGCAGGCCCCCGGGGCTGTGCCAAATCTCTCTCTGCACAATGAGCCCTCAGGACAGAGAGATCATCCTACTTGAGGATGTGGAGCATGTAAAGGATGTCTGCTTGCTCCTGCAGTGTGGGGCAGATGCACAGCTGGTCCACCAGTGCTTTGCAGTCCACGTTGCCATCCTCATCACGTGGCAAGTTCACCTCTGCATAGGGTGTGTGGCTCTGGGGGAAGGGAGACCCGTGCTGCTGATTGACACCACCAGCACCCTGCACCAAATGGACCCATGCATATTCCCCCTCATCAAACAATTAGACTTCCCCTTGCAATCCTGAAAGGACACTCTGGCTATAGCTGAAAGATAGCTCAGTCTGAGAGAGACAGAACTCACCTTGCCATCCAAGTCATGCTGGTGGGGTGAACTCAGCAGCTTGACTGACTGCTGTGATGCCTGGAAGATCCTGCTGGGGACATACATCCCAACGTCTAAGAAAAAACCCACAGGTTGGTGGAGACATGTCCAGCCCCAATCACCACTACTGTGCCCCAAACTACCCCAGAGACACTCTGACACTGCTCCCCCAGCAGCCCTTGCAGAGAAGTTGGCTATGGGAGAAGCAGCCCCTGTCCACCCATTCAGAGGAACACTGCAGGGAGCTGCCCTACTTTACTGAGTTTCCATGGGGCTGCACAGGCACCAACTCCAAAATACTCCATGGCCAGGACTAACATGATGGACATAAGTGCCTTTGCCCAGGTAAAGGCTTAGTTCCTCTGCAATCCATGGGAATCCCAGCATCATACTGCTGTGGAAGTATGTGAAAGTTCCCAAAGCACTTCAACCTCACCCCTGGGCTCAAGGGAAGGTGTGGAGGGTGTTGGAGTTACTCACTCTGGACATGCAGGTCCTTGGCCTTAGATGCCAGGGACATGAGGTCACGGGTGGTGTGGACAGCAGCCCTGAAGCGGCTCAGCCCTCCCCGCTGGGTGGTGGGAGGCAGGTTTGACTGGGGAGTAGTGTGCTGCAGCAGATGATCCAGATACTGAGCAACCTCATCATCGGTGTCCTCTGGAAGGGAAGGCAGCAGAGCAGGGTTCAGCCACTTTGAGTCGTGGCACCCAAAGGCCCAGAGAGCTCCCAGCTGTGCCTCAGCAGGGACAAAGCTTTCCTGGCTGCATGAAGTGACAATGTAAGGCCAGTGCTGGCAGCCAGGTGGACTAATGGACAGTGCCAACAGCCAGGCACACAAAGCACCCCTGTTCCTGCATGACTCCTGCCTGGGACACTGCCTGCCCCAAACTGGGGCTCCCTCCATGTTCCACCTTGACAAAGGAAGCAATGAGGCTGCAAGCATGTCTCTGATTCAAGCCTGTGCAAGGACAGGAATGTCCCACTCAAACCTGTGGGAAAACCCTCGCACTCCTTCTCTCCAGGGAAAAAGTGGGGAGGTACAGCCAGAGACAGCTTGTTCAAGCAGAGACCACTTACAAGCACCCTGGCACAGCAAGGGCATCTTCCAAGCAGGACTCCAGCAAGGGAGCAAGGCAAGGTGGGTTTTGCAACAGTTATTTCCAAGTTGGAGTTACAGGAAGAGTTATGGTTGCTGCCTTGCTCTTTGACCAGCTTCAAGCAGCTCCCAACACCACATCAGGAGCACTAGAGGCACCATGCACTAACAGCAGCATGGAAGAGGGTGCTCAGAGGACCGGTCTGTGCTCAGTCAGGAGGTAAAAGTGAGGGGGTGCCCCTGGGGAGGAACTGCCCCAGATAAAACACATAGATGTCAATGAACTTACAGTGGACCAGGGAAAAGCTATGCTGCTCTCGAGCTGGCAAACTCAGAGGTGTGTTGGCCCCAGGAGATGAGATCCTGACTGCACCTGAAGCAGCACGGCATCCCCTTTCCACCCCTTGACAGAACGCATCATGATAGTGCCTGAAGGCTAGGCTGGAAAAATCCTCTAAGCATCCCCCTTGAGAACATTCACCTGCCTAACTGCACCATCTGACCACAGGAAAACCTTAAAATTTAGCATCTTTGAGATGCTGTTGGAAAGGCCAGGCAGATCCTCTCACTTGGAGCTGGGAGGCGAAGCAGACACCTTGGACAAACCCTAATGCAGCCTGTAAGGAGGCTGGAGGTGAAGTGAGAGAAGGGCAAGAAAAATGAGATTCAGAGGCCCAGCAGTGCATTCACTGACTGCAGGAGCTGCAGAGGTAAAACAGATAGTGGGAAGGCTGATGATGACCAGTGCTAGGTCACACAGCAGATGTCCCCAGGCCTGCTTGCAAGGGAAACAACAGAACTTGCACCCTGTCACGGTCCCAGCACAAGGTGGGGGTCTCTCATGCAGCAATGGGCCAAGGCATTCTCAGGTACTCTCTACACAGCAGTAAGGCTTCAATTTGGCACTCACTGGAACAGCTTTGTCCAGGGGAGGGGCAAAGGCTTTGAGAAAAAGCAGAGATTAGTTAGGAACATAGTGGCTCTTCCCCACCATCTTCGTCACTGTGCTATCACCTTCTGCACTGCCATTTATGCATCAAAGACCCTCAGCCACATCTCCCAAGCAGAGGCAGGCTGCCAATCCTTTATCTCTTCTCCACACAGCAGTTTGTGAAGGTCAGAGCCGCTCATTCCAGACAAGGTCAACAGAGGGCCAGATGGGAACATGATGAAAACCCAAGCATATGAAGAACACAGCAGTGTATGCTGGCAGGGAGGTTGGGTGTTAGGGTTGTAAGGGTGAGTCAGGCATTTGCCACCCCAAAGCAGTGACTGGCCTGCTCTCCCTTACCATCCTCTGCTATCTGCAAGCCATGCAGCCACTGCTCAGCATCTAGTTTCTCAAAGCTGTCACTGCTGAGCCTGTAACTCTTAGCAAAGACCTTACCCTCTGGCCCAGGGTCCATAAAGCTGAGGTGCGTTCGGCATGACGTTGTCAGGAACTCCGACAATTTACCAGTCTGAATTCTGGGAAAGAGATAGGAAGGTCACATGGAGAGGAAAAGGGAGCTGATACGCTTGGCTTTACCTCCTGGCTCCAGGGTAGGCCCATTAATGGGGAGAGGCACATTCACCAGGAGCATACACACACCAGTGTCCACTTCAGCTGCCTGCAACTCTTTCAGCCATGGGTGGGCATGGAGGGGCTGCCCAAAAGCTATTAGAGGAATCCTGCAGCCATGGATCTGATGACGTGAAGAGCTATATTCCCTCTTTCATCTCCTCTTTTGGGATTCCAGCCCCAGGGCACGCTGATAGCCTAGCACACCCCAGTATGTCCTCCCCAGCTTGCTCCCCCACAGCCTATGCTCTGCCCAGTAGGTATCCTCATAACCAGCCTCTTGGAGGCCATCAGCCCCCTCCCTCCTGCACTGCAGGAAGCTGCACTCACCTTGCACCACCAAAATATCCATCCTGCAGCTTCTGCAGCATTGCCAACACGGTGGGATGGACACTGCTGCTGTTTTCGTCTGTGTGGAAGATGCACAGGCAGTCAAGCTCTAACGCTCAAACTCACTCCCAGAAAGTAACCCAGGACCAGGTGGGCATTCAGGCACCCAAAGCACCATGGCCAGACCCTTATTCTGGGGTACATGGTCAGGCTGTGGTACCAAAGGCACCACCCAAAAAGGGAGATTCTGGACCATCCAGGCTGGATTCAAGGAAAACCATGCCAGGATGCACTCCAGGCTCCTCGGATTTCACCTTGGGCAGAAGCAGACAGTACCAGACAGGAGCACCTAACAACCCCTTGCTCTGTCTCTGCCTTTCACATGAGGAAGCAGAGGAGTGGGCTGCTGTTGAGGGCAGGAGGCACCACAGCAAATGATGAATGCTTGAGAAATTAAGGGGATTTCAAGTACACAAGGAGAGGCAGGAACTTAACTGCCTTAAAGCAGAACAAAGTCACGTTCCTGTACCAGGCTCACAGGAAGCCATGAGCTGCTGCAGGCAAGCCAGTTCTACTCAGTGCCTTTGCTCCTTCTGGTTTACTGTTTTCCCCTCTCTGTTGACTGTGAAAGCCTTTAGCAGGTGCTCAGTCTTAGGGAAGAGTCAAGACACAGAAAGAGCACCAAGAACACTTCTATAGAGAAATTGCTTTTTTGGTCTGGCTCCCATAAGGCCTTCCCACAAGCCTATTTGCCTGGAGCCTGAATACATCCGTGCTAGCAAACAGTCCTTGAGCAGCAGGCACTAGTACCTGATAGGCAACCCTGTTAGCTGCCAGGCCAGGTGCCCACTCAGCATGGCTCAGCTGAGCAGTAAGCTCTTCACAGGACACTACTGGCTGCTCCAGCCTCATCATGTCCCTGTTGCTGAGATGGTCACACATCTGCCCATCCCCTTCCTCCTGCAGAGCTATTTCCCAGGGCTGCTGTAGCCAAATGCCTTGCGAGGCTGGAGTATCTATACCGAGCATGGTGTGGGAGATGGGGAAGGTGATGGTTGGTCGCCCAGTCATCCTCCAGCGGCTGCACAGGTAGGAGAGGTCCGTCCTCAGCATCTCCACAATCATCTTGTTGTCAAGAGCCAGGTAGAACTGCTGCTGATCTATGAACTGTGAGGACAACAAGAGACATAATCAGCAGTCACCAGGTCCTTATGGTGCTACCCATGCCTTCCCACAGGCACACAGTCAAGCTAGCCATGCTGTGCACCCAGAGGGCACGCACCTTTGCCCTGATGGCTCATCCGACCTTACTTAGCATGTGCTAGTACAGCCTAGCAAGGGACCCTCAACCCCCAGTGCAGCTACTGGCCACT
Source organism: Oxylabes madagascariensis (assembly GCA_013400675.1). Lineage (NCBI taxonomy): Eukaryota > Metazoa > Chordata > Aves > Passeriformes > Timaliidae > Oxylabes > Oxylabes madagascariensis. The sequence continues at coordinate 11,333 of VYZR01388317.1, forward strand.
AACAACTATGAGGATGTAACTAACGCCACAGCTCAGCAGCAGCAGCAGCATTCAGCC
>VYZR01388318.1:0-11375 GCA_013400675.1 Oxylabes madagascariensis
GTGTGTGTAGCAGGATGCTCTGCTGGAACCCCAGCTCTGTCTCCTGGGAGACTTGGTTGCCCTGCAGGAAATGCAGAGCAGTGTGCTGTTGTGAGGGTCTTCATGTTCCCATCTTTGGGGTTGCCTTCATCAGAGACCAGGGCTTCCTCTGGTTTGTCTGCTGGAGCCTTGTTTCCAGAGCACAGTTCAGGACTGGGGGTGCCGAGGGTGTGCTTTGGATGGTGGTGACATTGCCTTCCCACACACCATCTCCCTGCTTTCTGCAGGAGCCACCTTGGAGCTCCCCTTGGCTCAGTCCCCCTTCCCGGTGGGCTGGGTGGGCAGAGTGCATCTGCCTCACTTGGTAGCTGTGGGATAGGGCCTGAGCAGAGCTCCGTAAGGGAGGCTGAAGGTCTGCCCGAGGGCTGCAGTGGTGGCTTTGGCAGGGTGAGTACTCAGCAGGGAAGCCCACTCTGGGGGCAAGGTGTTGTGACAGCCATGCAGACCTTGAGGAGACAGCAAGGGTTTTGCTGAGTGGAAGGCTGAGCTTCCTCTGCAGTGAGGAAAAGTTCCTCTTACTTTCTTCTTGTTGCCATTCAGCAGGCTGGCTTCAGGCAGCTGCGGGAGGAACAATAGCAACTTTTTGGGGAAGGTCTGCCAGCTCTGAGCCATACCATTCCCAGGCTGTCTGAGCCAGATGTAGGTGTAAGGGCAGCTTTCCAGTCAGGTTAGCAGCTGCTGTAAAACTGGGACAGGAGATGCTGCAGTTAGTGGAAGAGGCTCCATAAAGCAGAGAGGTAATGTAGGTCTGGACTGACTCTGAACACAGCAGAGTCTTCTGTGGCACTGGTGAAGGGGAATCTGAGCAAAGTGCTCCTCTGAGCCCTTTAAGCAAAGCTTTTCAGAAGAAAGGTGCCATCTGCCCACTTAGCGCTTGCTCTCTGATGCATCTTCCTTGAAAAAAGCGACACAGTTACAGACAACTGCTTACAAGCACTATACATGAGAAGATGGTGTTTTATTCACCTGTTTATTACAGCTTACCTCAAAACTTCCTAAAGGTTTGTACATACCAGTGCTAAAAGCTATAGTAACAATAGATGTGTCTGTTCACTCTCATTTGAGTGCAGATTTTCTTTTTACTTTGTGACCACTGTAAGAATTTTACACTTTGACTATTATTTTTTTCAATAACATTTTTTCAATAACAGTTGTCACCATAACCTGCTGGGGAGGTCTTTACAATGCATCTAAAAGGGTTTTCTCACTGGAACAACTGTGAAGAACACAAGTGCAGGCTTAAGAGACTTGCCCTTCTCTGCTGCATATCTGTGCCTGAAAAACCACAGTTGCCATTACTTTCATCTTTGAAGATGTGGTGCTGCAGGACATGGTGGAGTGCCTTATACTAGGTGAGTTTTCTCCTCAAGTCACAGTGTGAGATCAAGCTATTGAGATCTCTGCCTGAGTCAGGCTGAGGTAATGTGGCCTCTTCCATAATGACTGGTGTTTTTAGCAGGGCCCTTGAGTACCGTGAATTTCACCTGGGACCAAGCTCTCTGCTAGTGGGATGAACTTCAAAAGTGAGGTTAGCACAAAATTCCTGCTGCCACAGGAGAACTAACATTGTTTCAACATTGCTTAAAATGTGAGGTGGAGGGTAGAGCCCTTTTAAAGTGTGCTTGTGAGGAGGGTCCGTGCTCATGTGACATTGGTATGTATGGCTCTCCTACAGTTCAGGCCACAGCACTCTTCAGGAACAGAAATGTTATGGAGCAGTGTTGTGGGCCTACTGCCATGTTAAACTGTGACAAGACCTCCTAGGGCAGCAGCAGGCTGTCTTGAGTCTGCTGGGGTTTCCCCACACAGCAGTTTGCGGTGCAAGAATTAATGATGGGGAAAGCTGCTGCTCTTATTTTGAACCAAATTATCATCAAGCTGCCCTGATCTGAACAGTTTCTGTGTATTTGCAGTTCAGGGCAAGATCACCACTCAGGTTTGTCCTCTGTACACCTGGATGCACTTAATCTCTGAAAGCCTGTAGGTGCAGGTGGAGAAAAACTATCAGAAAGCATAGTGCAAAGTAAAATGTCACATTTCCTCTAGCCTTGCTAAAAACAAAGAGAAATTATGCAAACAAGCTCTTTCCCTTATGCTGGGGCAGTGAGTCTCCTTTCTCTCAGAACCCATAAATAGCCATACAACTACCTGCCAAAAAAAAAAAGTTATACCATCAGCGTTGCAAAGCTGCGTGGTTTCTCTCCCCTGTGTGCAGTCACAAGACAGAAGCCATCTCATCAGATGGTGTTCTTCCTGAAAGGAAAACTTTTGAATAGTCAGGCATTCAGTTCAGCAGCCACTCACAGGAGATTGTAACAGCAGTAAAACAGATCAAATGAGTGGGGAAGGATGCAATTGGTGTCAGGAAAGGAGTCTGTGACAGTCAAATCTTTCAGTCTGTGGGAGGACCTCCTGGCATGAGCTGTGTTGGGAAGATGAATGTGTTGTAGCTGGCTGGGGGAACGTCACACAGCAGGAGGACAATGTTGCAGTCCAAGAGTGTCCAGCACTGTATGCCCATCCTACTGGATGGAGCTTTGCAGCCCCCATCAGTCCCACCTGCATCTCTCCAGTTGCTACGGCCACTGAGTCCTGTGGCTTCCTTTGAGCATGTCTGTACCAACCTGAGCTAGTGAAATGGAGACCTGCTTACTGACATGACTCATTTACTTGGCTGCACTTTTTTCCTTTACCCTGGCACCCCAGTCCTGTGCCTGGCTTTGTGCACAAGATGCCTGCAGTCAGTTTTTTGAGGGAGAGGTGAGAATGTCAGGTTCAACGCACTCGAATTCATCCAGCCCCACAGGAGTGACCATCAGACATCCAGCATTCACCAACAGCTGCCAGGTGGATCTCTACAGGTATGAGAACCAGGAAGAGCCAAGCAAGGTGTGTGATGGGATTTGGGTGTTTGGTGGTTATTGGACCTGTTTCCTGAGGAGTGAAGAAAGTTGTGGGGATGTTTGTGAAACTTGTAACTGAGACCACAGCAAATGTGCCACTGGGAAGGAAAGCCCCAGGCCAGTTCGGCCCTGCAGGCAGCCTGTCCCAGCTAGAAAGTGGAGATGGAGGTGGTGTTGTCAGACTCTATCCCACTACCCTTCCTTGTCACCTCTAGGATCTCCTGCAGGGTCTCCTGGCTTATGCAGCCAAGCTCCTGCAGGATCCGGAAGAAGTCGTTACGGAACTTGACCCCAATAAAGGCATAGAGGATGGGGTTGAGGCAGCAATGTGTGAAGCCAATGGCCTCTGTCACCATGATGGCTGTGTCCAGCTGGTCTTCCAGGAGGCAGTTCTTGGTGAAGGTTTCTAGCTTGGTAAGTGTGTTCAGGAAGATGACAATGTGGTATGGGCTCCAGCAGAGGAGGAAGATGCCTGTGACCAGGATGGCCACACGGACAGCTTTTTGCCTCTGCAGGCGCTGGGACTGACACAGTACCCGGATGATGGCCATGTAGCAGTAGCACATCACCAGCAGAGGCACAAAGAAGCCCACAGTGTGGTAAAGGAAGCGAGTTGCCAGCCATGCATTGTTTCCATGAATCCCAACCTCTGGAAAATAGCAAATGCTGCGGTTGCTGTCGTCTGTCCAGACTTCCATGAAGATGAGATCGGGTAAAGTCAGGAGCAGTGAGCAGAGCCAGACAGCCGTGCAGGTGAAGTGGATGGAGCGAGCTCTGCGTTTGCGGTAGGTGTGGATTGCATAGACGATGGCCAGGTAACGGTCCACCGCGATGCACCCCAGCAGCATGCTACTACAGTAGAAATTGATTTTGTGGACAGCACTGAGTATCTTGCAGAGGAACTTCCCAAATACCCACCCAGCCAAGCTCTCCACCACACTGAATGGGAAGGTGAGCAACAGTGCCAGGTTGGCCAGGGTGAGGTGGAAAAGGAAGTTTTCTGTGGTGGTGCGAGATCGCTTGAACCTCTCTAAAATGACCAGGACCAGGGCATTGCCCAGAGTCCCCAACACAAACATCAGCAGATAGATGAGGGGCATGAAGACCTTTCTGAAGGGGTCTCCTTGGTTGCCAACCACAGATGAGACTGGGTTGAAGCAGAAGTAGCCCTCCAGAGAAGGGGTGGTGTTGTCAGCTTCGTAGTAACCACTCAGCTCCACCTGGCTCTGGGGAACAGATAGAGTCTTGTTAATGGAGGGGGAGTTTCTGAACACAAGAACCCAGTCCCTCAGCTACACCTGGCAGACCCAGACCAGAACACCCCCATGTCCTGCAGCCCACCTGCATCAGGAGGAGATGCTGTCTGCAGTGTGATGACGTTGGAGTGCCTCCACTGCCAGGAGGTGCAGCAGCAGGTGGAGAGGGTTTTCTCCATCTGTGACAGTGAGGGCTGCTCAGTCTGTAATCTTTAACTGGAGTATTTGGGGATATTTTGATGTCTAATCAGATGATCAGTTTCATCTTCTGGTTCTTGCCAAGTTACGTGCTGGTGAATTTTGCTTTCTCACATAGAATGGAACCCTCCTCTACCAGCTTCCCCGATTTTTCCAACCCATTTCTGATATGGACCACTTCTGTCCTGCCTGCTGCCTGGTATAAAGGTGGTAGGATTCACCACACAGCACATCTGTTCCTCAAATTCTGTGCAGTGAACCTGTCCCCTTCTCCTCCTCAGAGGCCTGAGAGCTGCCTATGACAGAGCAAGGTGAGGTGGGGTCAGCAGCAGCTGTTCTTTGAGATCACTTCTCACACACTCGGAGGAAGGTGTGGGGCAGGTGTTCAACACAATGGGAGGAAAGCCTCTGAGGCACTATGGTGCCATAGCTACAGGAATAGATGGTAGAGAGAGATCTGTTCTGTTGATAAGCCTTTCAGTTCTGAATTAATTAACACCACTCAGACCCCAAGCTGATACGCAGTAAGGGAAGTGCAATAGAACTGCTGCAGATGTGATTTGCCCTTGGCTTGCTGTATCTTCTTGACCAGCCTGTGTTTGGCCTGAAGCTGTGGGCAAATCTCGAGTGCCAGGAAACTGGAATTCTGCTCAGGATGTGCTCCCTGGATGGTGGTCATGCTTCAGCTGGCCTTGCACAAAAAGAGAGCAGTGGAGGAGGCTTGTGGCAAACTGAATGTTAGTGACAACTGGGAAGAGCTCAGCAGCAGTCATCCTGAGGTGCCCCACCCACACCCTCTCTGGAGACCCGTGCTGAGACTTCAGTGTTGACCACAGCGGAAGTCTCTGCTAATGCTTTCATACCTTTCACTGCCAGCTGCAGCCATTTGCACCTGCTGCTCCTTCCCTTATCAGCCAAAGTTCCTGTCTAAAAATACCAGCCCTGCTTTACACAGTTTTAGACCTGGTTTTGGGGGTTTTTGCTCACCCAGTGGGCTACTAAGCAAAACTACTGTGACCAGCCTGGAGTCTTGTGTTATGCCTAGCTAGGGAAGGGTGATTTATGTTTCCTCTCTCTTAGGCAGCTTTCCCTGCGTAATGCACTGGGTGCCTCTGCACATGACTGTGGGGGGTGAAGAGGTTACTTGACAGCAGCTTATCTATATATTTCTATCATGCTGCTGAAACAATCTGCATGGTACCGAGAGGAATCTGGGCATGCTGATGGGGCATAAGCCTATGAGGCATTACCAAACTCATAGAGCAGACAGCTGGTAGATGCAGTCCCCAAGTAGTGGAGGGTAGGAGGGTGAATGAGTCCTTGGGAGAAGTGTGGAATAAACCTGCCCAGCTGTCGCTGATGTAACTGTGGGGCTGCAAGCCTTTGGTGAGAAGCATTTTGTATTACCAAAAAACTTTTATTTTTCTGGTGTAGGGTATGATTTTGGAGATCAGAGATTGCTGCTAAAAACAAAAGCCTCAAGAAATCCCTCCCAGTTATTTTCTTCCCCAGCTTGAAAGTATTTCCTGCCTACTCTGTACCGGGACCTTTCATGAGGGATTACCAACATAGCCAGAAATCTGTGATGTGTTGGCCCAGGCAAGATCCTTGAACCTCTCTGAGAAAAAACAAAACAACCTAAAAAGCTTTGCTATTTGGTGTAGTGACCAAACCAGGCTGCTCAGGCTGTGCAGGTGACTGTGCTAAAAACCACAGATTATATGCTGGAATGGGGAATTTCACTGGGAAAAGGTCAGATGATTCCAGCTTTGAAGGGAAAAATGAAATGATGGAAAATGGCTGGGTTTGCTGGCTGGAGTGTCCGTCCTCCCTTGGAGCCATGCCAGCACCACGGATGGCAGTGGATGGGCAGCTTGGGCAATGTTCAGTGGCTTTGGCTGCCGACCAGTTTCCAGCATCGCCTTGTATTTGGGGCCGGAAGTGCAGAGGCTGAGTGCCAGTATCAGACAACATCTGATTGCTGATGGGGAGCAGGTAGGGAGGTAGTGGTTACTGTAAACCACTCGCCGTGGGTAGGGGAAACGTGTGTGGAGCTGTGTTTGAATCGTCCTCACCTGCATCTCTGAGCAGAGCAGCCCGTGTGGGCAGGAGCGGACAGAGATGAGTTGGAGACAAATAGAAGAGGATGAAAAATCAGAGTCTGGGCTGAGAGAGGAAGGGCAGGGACCAGAGCTGCAGGAGATGCACTGAATATGACAAGCTGAGGCTTCTGGGGACTCTGCTGCAATTCTAGGACCGGAAGTGAGTGGCTCCCTGATCTGGGATGGGATAAGTCAACAGTATGCATGCAGAGGGACCTTTGTACAGGTCTCCTGCATGACAATTGCAGCAGATTTGGGGGTGGGAGAAAAAGTGGTGTCTCAGTAATACAGCAGTCAAGTGCATGCCTGGGAAAGTCATTCCTGTTTGCTTTTGTTCAGGGATCCCTTTACCCCTATAACCTGCCTGACAGAGTTATTCTGGTCTCCGTGTGTCAGCTGTTTTTCTCAGTTCCCCACAACTGTCAGCGATCAAAATATTTGGCTGCAGAAGTGAAGCAGCTTGTGTGCTGTTACGGATTTTCCACATGAATCATTCCCTTCTAGTAAATGCCAGGGCTGGGAGCAGCACATTTCATTCCCCAAACCTTAGAACTGTAATTGCCCACATCAGCACAATCTACTGACAGAGCTTCTGCTCATGACTTCTCCAGGGGCTGAACCAGGGAAATCCAGGAATAAGACCAAGGCCTGTGGAAATACCATGTTACTGCAGTGTAGGTGCCTTTATGCTCTTGAGTCATGTTGGTCCCATTGCAATGAAAACTGGCCTCAGGAACCTCAGGGAACATGGTGAAGATCTCAGTGGTTCTTCAGCAACTGTGTTTTTGGTTGTCTAGTCTGCAGCTGAGGAAGGTTAGCAGGCAAAGCATTTTTGCTATGAAGAAATGGGGTTATCATTTTGGGCATGGTACTTTTCTGCAAGGTTACAGAGACAAATGGTCTCATATGGTACCAAAATTTAGTTGAGCCCCTCACTGTATTCACTGTGTGATACTGAGATAAATGCCCTTTTGGTGCAAACCTTTTCATCATTTTTCCTTCCATAATTGCTCAATTGATCAAACAATCCTCTCTGTACAAGGCAGGGTTTGTGTTGCCACTTTGACAAGACACTTTGGAGGCCTTTTTTCCCAAATCTCTGTGGGTAGGTTGCTGCCACAAGCACCAAGTATAAGTAAAGCAACATATGGCACCACCAAAGCAAACATAGTGATGCTCATGCAATATCTGCAGCCTCCCTGTTCCAGGGAGGGAGCCAAATCTGGGAAGCTGCCAGGAGACAGAGGTGGGAAACAACATATGTCAAAATCCCAACTGCAGAAGTCTGAGAAAAGGTCTAAAACTCTTCCTGCTGTGGCACCTGACTGTGGGTGTTTAGTCCTAAAATCAGCTGGGTTCCCCCCCTCAACCCTCCTTCTCCCCCTCACATGGGGTCTCCTTTATGATGTAAAAGAATTCACAGCAGAGATAAAATTACAAAACTAAGGATTATGGAAAGTTTTGTATGCAAAGAAAAGGAGGTGAAAAAGGGTCGAGTTTGGTGTTAACCTCTCAGCAAATTTTAGCGCTGCCACTGAACTTCAACAGAGGACAAGGAAAGAATTCTCCAAAAATGTTTTAAAGGAATGACCACCATTTGCAAAGGATTTTTATACTGGATGAATCAGAAAATAAATAAGGAGGATAGGGCTTGCTTCCCCATCTCCTTGCTCTTCCCTGGTGTGTAGGAAAAAAGGAGGAACAAAAAATCTGGTAACAATTGAATCCAACATTTCTCTTTTTGGAATAACTAATCCTGAGGTCTGCTGCAGGGAGCCACTGTAGTAAAAAAATAAATTCTGAGATGCAATATGTGAAAACCAGGGTAATGATAATGCTGCTGTGTCCTTCCTCTTGGATAGCACAACATACTCTAAAAAGTGCAGCTGCTCTTTTTCAATTCAAAGTTTCAAAAAAGGCTGGGAAGAACTATAAGGTAGAATACCTAGTGTCCTCACTCCCTGTTAGAAGAAGTACTTGCAATTTATCTTCCACTCTTAAAATTCCCTTCTTGTAAATATACTGCATATTTCCCTTTCAGCAGAGTGTATGTGGAGGCTGTATGTATGGAAAGCCTGTATGTGGAGCAAGCAAGCAGGGTGGTCATACCAAGGGTTTTCACACAGAGAGAGAGAAGACTGGGTTTGCTTGGGTATTCCAGTTATGTAAGGAGACCAGATAAAGGGTACAGGGCTTTGCACACTGTGTACACAGTCATTTATACCACTGAAGACTGGTGCAAAAGGTGCCTGGCTCAGAATGTCTGTTTTATGCCCACATTGTGCTAACGGCTGTGCAGACAGCAGGGCAGCAGGGAGCAGAGGCTGGGAGAGGCCGGCAGCACAGGGTGGGACTGCTGGAGCCCCACTCTCCCGGTGAATCACCTGGCCCTTTGCAGAGACTCTGCTCTGTGTCCTCATGCAAGGACTCTACTGGTTTAGTGCTTGCCAGTGGAGGTCCCAGTTGCTGGCAGCTTTCCCCAGCGGAATACCCAGCATCCCTGGATCACAGTGCCTGTAGCCACACCACACTGGCTCTCTTCAAGGAACCGCCTTGTGCTTGGGGTCAAGTCTGGACTCAAGGGATGCAAGGACTGATCATGCTGACATAAGAAATGGCTCAAGCTCTGCCTCTGCCAACAGGAGGGTTAGAAGATGGATGGCCAGAAACCTGGCCTTTCAGCCCACCCCAGCTCTACCTGCCATCCCTGTTATCAAAGCAAAGCCAGGCCCAACTCACCAAGTCATAGGTCTCTGATGAGTAGCTGACAGGCCCCATGGTTTGAGGGGGCAGGATCCGTCTCTCCTCCAGAAATTTCTACAAAAGTTCTTTTCTGGGGTGGAGTTAATCATTTAAGTGACACGGGAGGGACACAGAATGTAACAATAGAGTATTTGCAAGGCAAATGAGCTCCAGGCATAGAGAGTCCTGATTGATGTAAAGATTAGCATCTAGCTTTATCATCTTTTTACTAGTGCTGTAAGTTGATTTTAAAAGTGCGGTTTGAAGAGTCCATATTCCTTTGGTCTATACCACAGAAGATCCAGAACACCCTTAGGTCTTCCCTGGAAACCTTCAGGGCTTTTGCCCACAGCTGTCCTTGTTCCAGGTGGTCCGAAAGGCTTTGAAAAGTCCTGTGCCAAGGACCACCCTTACCAGAAACCTCCTGGATCCAGGCACTTCTCTGAAGCTGTGCAGGACTTTGAAGCATGGGTATGATCATCGCCTTCTGCCTTGGGCTCCTCCTGCCTGCTTTAACCCCAGTGACTTGTGGTTGTCTCCTGCTCCTTCTCCTGCTGCTGCTTCACCCCTCGTGGCTAGGGGGAGGTGGCTTGTACAGGAAAACAAAGCCTTGGCAGCTGCTCTGCAAGTCTAGAGCAGGGCTAGCAGGGGCTGGGCAGCTTGACTTCACAAAAGTAACGAAGGAGAATCAAGATGGGAAATCAAGATTTTCTCTGCTTGGGGAAAATGGGCATTTTGTTCAGTGATGTCACAGCAGGAGACTGACAGTGAGAATGCCTGGGTCTGGGTCAGCTGAGTAGCATGGCATTGCAGCTGGCATTTTGGCAGAAAACTTTTCCTGTGCGAGGAGCTGAAGTGGTTTGACAAGCACAGTTCTTGTCCTCCTCTTGTCTAGGTACAGCTGCACCAAGGCCTCTCTACCAACAAGGACGCTGGTGGGATTTTGGACTGGTGAAGAAGGAGGTTGGTGTTATTTTCATAAACACTGCTGGATTACAACCACTACTCCTGCTCCTTAGATCCCGACTTGTTTGGCACCTGCTGCCTCCAGGATGTCGCTGTCCTCCCATTATGTGAGGACATTTCTGTGCACCTGCATGCGCTCATCAGCCTCTGGGCACTCTTTCTCCGGAGAGGATGAAGAGCAGCAAAACGGGAGGGAGGCCGTAGGGAGCTCGCACTGTGCCTCATTCACAGGGAGAACACAGATCGAGCAAGCCCTGTCCTGAAGCCCTCGCTGCAAGGGCGGAGGGGTAAGGCAAGGAGTGGGGTACCCCTGGGCCCGGGAGACTTGAGAGACCAGCAAGGATGTTCTCAATCAGCTAGAACTGGAGGGTGAATCCTGTGACTTTTCCTGCTGCGGGTGGAAAAACAACCACCTAGAGACAGCCGCAGATGTGAGGAACTAGATAAAACCAGTGTCCTTGTCCTTTTGCATGTTTTTTGGAAAAACATTTGAATAAAAATTTGTCTGCAAGGCAGTAACTACTAAGATTACATTCCCATTGTGTTTCGGTTTGTCGAAATCCATGTTTAAGTAACAGCTGTCTAAAAAGAAATGCCAATTCCCAGCCTGCCACGATCGGTGGTTACGACTCCTACAGGCTGTGCTCAGTGCCTTACTCTTACGTTTGTGTTGCCTCTGTTTTAATGGCCACATAGCGAAAGACCCGAGAGGTTTCCAGGCGTTTTCTTGGTAAACAGAGTTAAAATAGCACGGCCACGTCTGAGGGAGGGGAACGACAGGCCGCCCCTCCGAACGAGGTCACGTGAACACCGCGCGCTGGGCGGGGCGCGACGCGTGAGGCGTGGCGCACGCCGAACGTACGAACGTACGTACGTGCGTGCGTACGTACGTGTGCGTGTGAACTGGGGCGGTGCCGCCCGCCGGGAGGGGGAGGGCGCACGGGAGGAAGGAGGAAGCCGCCATCTTGGAGCGTCGAGTCGCCATAACAAGGCACCGGGGGAGCGAGAGGATTTTGTACCTGGGCGAGGGGGAGCGCGGCTGGTGGCGGTGAGGACGGGCCAGGGCGGGTACGGCTCCGTGGGAGCGGGGCGAGAGGGCCGCTGCCGGCGGGCCGCGCCTCGCGGCCTGCGGCGAGAGCGCGGGCCTGAGCGGGGCCTGGCGGCGCCGC
>VYZR01388319.1:0-11273 GCA_013400675.1 Oxylabes madagascariensis
CTGTGCAGAAGGGCCCAGAAGCTCTGGAGCTGGCACTCTGGGATCGAGGAAGGACAGGGCTGGAAGGAATCACCCTCCCCACAGATCTCTGTGTAGAGGGGCCTGGAAGCCCCAGATTTGACTCTCAGGAAGGCAGGGCTGGAGACACAATGCTGTTAGCAGGACCTCACTCAGGATTTCCTGCTCACAAACACCAGCTGTGGAGCCAGAGCAGCTTGTCCAACTCAGAGCTCTGGGTCTGGCCAGGGCCAGCAGAGTCAAGAGAGGACACAGAGAAGCCCCATCTCCCCCAGTTAGCATTCCCAGCATTGCCCCAGGACAAAGTGTCTGCTCTGTAACCCAGCCCACACAGGGTCAGAGGAATCGTTACCTCCCAGGGTTAATTAACATGCTGAGCAGTGATTGTTCAGCAAACAAATTTCCTACAGGAGTTGGAGATTCTCCAGTCTATTGCCAAGTCTAAATATACTCAGCTTTTTTAAGACGTGACTGCGCAACAGTTTGATCACATGCAAGTACAACAGTTAAATATTGTAATTTAGGTACGTGAGGAACATCACAGACTTGGAGAGGATCTGGGACGCAGGGAGGAGGAGCTGGGGGCCTGAGCAGCGCTGGGGCTCTGCTGAACCCAGCCCAAGCTCTGCTGGGCTGAGCTGTGTGTATGGAGCAGGAAGCCAAGACTTCCCTGCCAAGAGCACGTGACAGCAGCAGGGAAACAGCAGCAGCAGGGCACCACCCCACATTGGGATGGCCTGGGATGGACCCTTTCCAGCTAGCACTGGATAATCCATGCTGTAAGTCTTCTTCCCCATCCAGTCTGTCCACATCTTCCTGTAGGCCCTGACTCTCAGCCAGCCTTTCACTATCATCAGTTAAATAAAAGGAAGCATCTTCTCCTTATCCCAGTCACCGCCATGGCATGTGCAGCATTTTCCCCGTCTTTCTCTGCAGGGTAAGTCAGACTGATGTCAAAGGGGAGCCACAGGGGCTCCCTGACTGACTGCCCAGGAGAAACCCAGGGATAACCCAGTTATAAAGCACTGGAATCAAGTTTGCAGGTACTTGAATGCTGAATGCACTTTTAGTACTTAATTCTACCTTTAGTTCTTAAACTATACCCCAGCCTGTCACCCCCATTTATGCCCACTCCTTTGGGGCAGGAGTACAGAGGGTGAGATGTGGGGCTGCTCAACTTTCCCAGCCTTAGGTGCAGTGCCCACATCCCAGTGTGGCAGGACAGGGCACACACACTGCTCAGCCTGGTTGGACCACACTCGATTTCCAAGCTCCTGGGAAAGCTTTGCTGCTGTCACCAAATCAAAGACTAACACAGCCTGACTGCAGAGACTGCATGGTGCTCCACACAGGCCAGCAAGATTCCCTTTCCCCACATCTCCCCCGAGCAGGAAGCCTCTCCTATGAGTGCAGCAGCTGACAGCAGCTGACTAAGGCCCTTAGCCAGCTTTTGATCAGGATGGGTTTGGCAGGAATTGAAATCATCTGCTAGAACAAAACCAAAGTACTACTATAAAAACGTACTCCAAGATTGAATTATTTTGGTTCCAGGAGTGAAAACGCTGCTCTATGCAAATCCATACAGTGACAAATGCACAAAGTACCCCGAGGCAGTTGGGAACAAACCCTCACCCAGGGACCACTGGAACGTGGAGCAGCAGAGCTCAGCTGCCCACAGGCAACATCCCTTAAGACAACCCAACAAACCACCTGCCATGGGGGCTTACCATCCACAGCACCAGCCCAGGGAAAAGACAGCTCCATGCATATTTGAGGCTGTACTTTAGTTTGAATTAGGGATGATGAAACTTTCAGTGCACAAATACTGACAATAAATACAAATTAATTCTCTGTTCTCTCACCCAAATCCAGCTGCATCAATCTTGGTTACACTCAAGCTTCTTAAAATATTTGCAAGCACTTAGTGAGTCAAATCAATCCCAGACCTTTTATCCAGAGCCAGATTATCTGCTGGGAAGGTGGAACAGAGGCTCCACAATCCAGTCACAAAGAATGTGCCAGCTTTCAACCTAAGTTTTATAAAAAACACACCTAAAATAATTTGACAGGAATTGTCCACACAACCAGCTGCAAGCATCCATCTGCCCCTCACACCAACTCCTAGACCTTCTGGATGAAAAAATTTCCATGACTTTCAGAGTTGTACTCCCACCAAAATAAACTGGCACTCAGAACAGTGACCAATTAGCTGCTGAGAGTGTTTGAGAGGTACTGATCAGTTTTAGTCTTGTCTGGAAGCACATGCACACAGTGAACAAAGTAATGATGAAAGTTTACCCAACAAGAAACCACCTCACAAAACTTACCTGTGCCAGGGATGCTGCAGTCCCTTTTTTCAGCTCTGAGAAGTTCTCACTCAGCTTCCCTCCTTTGTTGCTGGAGTTGCATTTGTAGCACATCCACCTCATGAGGCCCTTGGTGATCACCCCGCACTCCTTACTCAGCAGGCACAGCGAGTGGTACAAGTGGCCACAGCTGGAAGAGAGGAAGTCAGTGCTGGGAAGGAGGGCAGCAGCCCCTGAGCCCTGCACGGTGGGAGCAGGGCACCACCTCCAGAGCTCTGCACGGTGGAAGCAGGGCAGCACCCCCTGAGCTCTGCACGGTGCAGGGGAAGGGGCTGGCCAGTGGGGAAAGGCTGTATCTGGGAATCAGCAGGTCAGCAATGTATCCTCACCCTCCTGTGGATTTCCACACTCACAGAATCAACACTGGGTGCCCATTTGCTGATACAGCTACAGAGTGTCACACCAAGGGAACAATGATTTCACCTTATTTTACAGACACCTGGGCACAGACAGGACGTGGGAGATGCCAGGGCTGTGGCAGATCCAAGGTGTACAAATACACAAATGAGCCCAGGGTGTTGCAACGCCCAAAGCACACTGCTGGGAGAGGGGACAGAAAACCGGCAGCCAGCTCCTGGAACTGGGAGGCAATCCCTCCCAGGCAGACAGAGCCGGCTGCATGCAAAGCAGGCTCTGATGGGTGTGATTAGCCAGCCCTCTCACAGTGCAAGGCAGCAGGGAGATGTGCTCCCAGGAATACAGATCATTACTCGGGCAAGCCAACCAGCAGATTTGTTTCCCCTTTTGAAACTATTAGCATGATCACAGCTGCAACCTCACCCCTTAACTTTACCTGAAAACAATGATTTCATCAGCAGTTTCTTGCCTCCTTTTGTACTGCTGGAGACAGATGCAGCAGTAATCCTGCTTTGGGGTAAGGCCTCTGGTGACAGAGGCTCTCAGGTTACACAGGGACCAGTGGAGATCGTGGTTTAAAAGGCTCGTGGTTGTCTCTAGAAGGGTCTGTGTGGAAGACAACAGACAGAGTAGTCAGTCTGTCACCTCCACACTGCAGAAACTCCCTGCTGACCCGTTCTTCAGAACAAGCAGCTTAGCAGCTCACTAAGAGCAGAAACTACCCAATAAAATCACTCTTCCTCCTATGCTTTCTATCCACTGACCTCAAAACACTTATCCTTTCATCACATGTTAATGGAGCAATTCCTCTGCACTCTCAAATAGACAAGTCCTGTATTGACTTTTGCCCAAGAGCATTAAGAGAGGCATGGCAGGCTCATTTTGTCATCTTCCACATCAAGCCGCCTTTTTTTTCCCCTTCTACCTGGCAAGCTACTGCTTATATCCCCATTTTAGGAGAAATGTGCTAATGAAAATCAAAGCTCAAATGCACTATGGCAATTAAAGTCTTTTTAAAAACCCCTGAACTGCTCATCTGCTTGTCCTCCCAAATGGATGCTCATTTTCAAAGAGCCCAAAGAACCACCCAGAGTTTCCAGCATCAAGTTTCTCTCAGGCACAGGGGCTCTGCTCCCTGATCCATCCATGTTCCACAGCAGCAGCTGCCAAAGGCTGCAGCAGAGGATCCCATCGGGACACACAGCCTGTCCCAGAGCTGCCAGGCAGGGACAGGGACAGGAGCTGCCCAGATCTTCTGCAAGAACCCAAACACAGAGAAAGGCTCCTGGTGTTCAGCCTCCACAGCAAAGCTATTTCCCATTGTCTTCCTGCATTGGCTGCTGGTGCCTGGGCCTGCCCTGAGCAGCAGCTGGGATGGCACTGCCACATCAGGAGGGACAGGGGCTTGGAGGAACTCTGTGCATCCTGTTTAGGGGGAAAGGAACTGCAGGAAACTGCTGAAGTGTGGAGACTGCCTGGGATTTGGGACTGGATTGAGAAAAGCAGGATTGAGATTAAAAGGAAATCTCACCAGGTCACAAAGGAAGTGCAGCATTATCATTTGGAAGTGTAAAAACAGCCTAATTTAAAAACCCGTTATTTAAAACTGCATATAAAGACAAAACATATCAGCTTTGTGCCTTTGAATCCCTAACTGCAGGATGAGCTGGAGAGAAAGCAGATGTTTATCCTTCTGGTACATTTAACACAGAACTGAGCTGCAGAGGTCTTCACCATGTACCTGTCAGTTTCTTCACTTGCAATCTGTGAGCAAAGCAAACTCCCTCCCCACCCCCCAATCACACAGAAATCACTCACATGTCTGTTGACTTTGCCCTGCAGACAGAAATGACAAATGAGAGAGAGAGCAGTAGGCCAGGCAGCTAAAATAATGCTGCATGCAGTGGTGGACAGACCAGAAACACGAGCAACTTACTTGTTCATAGTTAAAAGTGTCCAGCATTCCCAGGACAAGCCCTTGAATTTCTCCAAGTTTCCCTTTTCCATAAACTGGATCCTGTATGAAGAAATGCAAAGCTGCAGTTGAATCACAGGATATGACCATTCTGATTCTTTTTAGGTCTTTTTTCCCTCTGGATTGGAACTGCAAATGGAAGCTATGACTGCAGAGTTAAATATGCTGCACATGCACAGGGACAGCAGAATAATCCCACATACTGATGGGAAAAATCAGTAATTAGCAAAACTCAGTAGATAACAACATCAATATAAATTAGTATGCCTGGGTCCACTCAGGAGCTACAGGAGCTGACTGGGGAGTGCATTTGAGGAATACTGAAGGGAACAGCAGGGCAAGCCAGCTCTCAGCCCTGCCCCTGCCCATGCTCTTGTCCAGCTAGGGGGGCCTCATCCCCAGGCTGATGCCAGGCCCCTCATCTGCAGGCTGGAGGAGCACCAGGCCCCAGTCATTGCTGAGCCCATAGCCCAGCTGGCAGAGGGAACGGGGCCCTGGGTTCTCCTGGTGCTGCAGGGCTGATTTTCACATGCCCTGAGCAGCTTTATTGTCATGTCCCAGCAGCACAAGCACAGGGCTGTGGTACAGGCCATCAGCCTGTGCATCTCCCCCTTCCTGCAGCCTGCTCCAGCCCAAACAGCCCTGCACACTCACCCTGGCACCTCCTGAAGCACCTCTCTGTGCAGGAAGCTGAGAGAAGCTGTCTGGTGGAAGGGGCAGAACATTGCCAAAAACAGACCAGCAAGATGTGAAAAGGCAACTAACCCAAAGAGTAGAAAAATGGTGGGGCCACAATGGAAACAGGAACAGGAGTGGGACAAACAAGCTCTGGACAAGATGAATGAGGGAAGGAGTAGGAGCAAGGCTGATTCCATGCTGGGACTGGGCAAGAAGAATTGAGACTGACAAAGCCAGCTGACAAAGACAACTAAAGCAGCATGGAAGCTACACTGCAAGACACCCTGAGGGATCACCAAAGTTGCAGAAAGCAAGTCAAGGAATTCTTGAACAACAGCCCTGATGGGCAGTGTGACAGGCAGAAACACCAATGTTCAAAGCTAAATAAAAGCAGCCCTGAGTCACAGCACTGAGTCAAAACCAGCTGTGGGTTTGGAGCATGCTGGATGAAGCATGAAGAGCTGGATGTGCTGCACAGGCTCCTTTTCTGCTGGGTGAACAGCACAGCCTGAACTCTCCAAGGCTCCCTTCTGCCTGCATCATTTAGCAGCACAGCACAGGAAGTGCACTGCACTGAGTCACTGCAGGGATTATGGAGGCAGTGGGACTTCCAGACAGCGGGAATGTGATCCAGCCCACAGAGCACTTAGGCAGGCAGCAGCTCCTCCTCTAAAGCCCTCAAGTACATGGCCACCAGGTCACTCACAAACTGTCCCAATCCTACAATTTCTATATAGCACCTCAAACTTCCTGAGCTGCAAATGGAGGTTTTCAAAGCCACTGCTTTCCTGTCTGGACACAGAGCTGAGGAAGAGGAGATGTGAGGAAGAGAGAATTAAGACCCACCTGCAGCTTTGCAGAGGGAGAACACAATTCTGAGGGCTTTCAGTTGCTGTTTTTTCCTCAAGTCGTGCTTGATGATCTCTAAAAATAACAGCAGCTGGGAAGAAAATGGACTTTCTCCTTCACAGAGGAAGCCCATGGTCTGGCCAAGCCTCACCCTGAGCCTGGCAGCCAGTGCCAGCAGAGAGTCCATGGCCATTCCCTGCTGGAGCCATCCAATGGGATGGGCTGGAGCTGCCTCCTGCCTCCAGCACCATGCCCTCAGCTCCCAGGCCGCTTCTCCAGACACTTATAATGCTTCGAAATTGCAGCTTCAGATCCCACAAAATTTCCAGCCACAAAAGCCACGTGGGATCAATTAATTTTATGGAGGAGTATCTTTCATTAATTCCACCTTATAAAATTGGTCTCAGGCTGGAATTCAGGCATACTCCAGACATGGATGTGCCATCCCATGCAGTGAAACAGGCACTGCACCAACCAGGAACAGGTCCCAGCAACTGCTCCCAGGCTGGTGCTACCCTGGGAACGTGGCACGGGCACAAGGAGCCAGAGCCAAACTGGCTGCCCAAGGCTGCCACCAGCAAACAGATGGGGAAGAGATGGCAGGGATCCACACACAGCCCAGAGGTGCTCATGCAGCCCTTTCAGCCAGCTCTGTCTCTTCCATTTCCCATTTCTGCCTGCGTCCAGGAAATAGCACTTGCTTTGTTATCAGTGCTAATAATAAATGCACCCTGCAAACACCTTCACTTCAGCTTCTCCCCTCTGGAGGGGCCAAAGCAACCACTCCACACACAACTAATCCCAGGGCTGATCTCCTGGACTAGGAAGAAAAAATACCCAAAGCCCTAAGCAGGAGTGGAAAAAATATAAGGAGAAGCTTTTCTGGATCTTTCTGCTTCCCCTCTGGAACAGTTTTTAGAGAATACTTCCTTCCCCTCTTTGGGGTCCCTACAGGTTTTACATTTCTGGCTTCTCCAGTTCTCCATTTTGTAGGAGGCATCAGCTGCATCTGCTTACAAAACATTCATGAAGGATTACAGCTTTGTAAGGGAATTAACACTCAACCTCTCAGCCCTCTTCAGAGAGCGCTCACATCCTTAATAACATGGAATTTTTCTTAATGCTCAAGAGGATTCCTCTGGTATCTCTCCTAATGCAGTTAGTTCAGACTTCCCAGTTAATCAGTAACTCCCCAGCACTATGAAGGATGAGCAGGAGCAAATCTATCAATTGTTATTTCACATGACTTTGGTTAGATAACTCTGAGCCCAGGTGCTGGGACAGGCAGGTGCCAGAAGCCTGCTTGTTCTCTGGGAAAGCTGCAGGTCTGGCCCAGCCCTTGCAAGGTGCCCTTTGGCCAAACACTTTGCTTGCAAAGTTAACATTTGCATAAGGTATAATCTGTAAGCAGTTAAGCCCAGAAGAGGAAGAAAAACAGTCTGCTAAAATTGGAATGCTCTAATTCCTTTTCAGAAAAGGCAAGACAATCTACCTCAGTTTACTGATATTATCTATCTTCCAGTGAATTCCTGGGCAGCTGTGCCACCTCCCAGCCTCCAGCATGTCTATGCTCTATCACAAGCCTTGAGCTCTGCTGGAACAGCATTTGAGGGCCCTGTCAGACAAGCACCACTTGTAATTCTGTATTTCACCAAAATATTTGGAGGGCTTGGGAAAGGCTGTATGCACTCCTGGGCCCAGAAAGGCTGGTTTCAATATTTCCTTGTGGTCACAGTTAAGGTGGCACATCAGTAACACAACTAAGTGCCCTGCAGAGAGCTCAGAGCCAAGACAGAAAGGTTTGCCACCAGGGTTTGGAATTTTGCATGGCTTCGAAGAGCAACTGCACAGCTCTGCAAAAGGAACACCCAGCCAGGGCTAAGAACACAGGGATCTTCCTGTCGGGGAAAGCACCACCTGTGCCTGCCATGTTGTGATTTTTCCCTGCAGGGCACTTCAGTGGCATGCCCAGATAACCCAAGGAAACAGATGACTGGAAGGCAAAAAATCCAGTGCTCCCTGCTGCCTAGCTCCAAGGGAGTTTTCCTCCTGATCCCCAGCAGGGCCAGGGTTCAGAATCCCTGAACATTTGAGCTGGGCACTCATGACAAGGCCACAGAGTAAGACCTGCTCATCACCATCCTGACACCAGCTTCCCAGCTGGATACAATGCAATGTTCTCCCAAGGGCCAAACTGTGCATCCAAATAAACTTCACAGAAACCTCCCACAGGCACCCTCTGCAAGCCCTGGAGCAAGAGTTTGACAAAACACAGCCACAAACCCACAGGCAACAGCTGGAGCAGGGCAGTGCCAGGAACCCAGAAATAAGGGCTGGTTTGAAGGCAGAGTGAATGGAAATGTGGGGGTTAAGGACAAGAGCACAGGGTTCAATGAAGGGTTTGTCTTGTAACAAAGGACACTGTCCCCAGAGGAGGTGCCAAGCACTGAAGGCAGCAGACTGGGGAGACTCAGCACAGGCAAGCTCTCAGAAGAGCCCATCTCCTAATGAGGAGGATAAGAAGTTGGGAGAGGCTTAAGTGAGCTTCAGAGTGAAAATCTTCAGAGGTGAAAACAGCCAGCAATTTCTGAAGGACACAGCTGAGCTGTTGGCATCTGTCAGAGGATCCCCAGGATGCAGTGAGGAGCTGACACCCTCTCTGCTGCCCACAAACAATCCAGGTCACATCATTCCACACACCTCAGGGGTTTGCAAACACATGGGTGTTAGTGAAAGCTATAGAAGAGAAAGTGTTAAGAGGCAAAGTCAACTTAGAGATCCTGTATATCAACAACACCTCTCCTCCCATAGCATCTTCTCTTGATCTTCATGATGTTTTTTCCTACACCTATTTTTCAGCTACAAGGTACCAATTACTGCCCCATTTTATGAACTTCTGATACTAATGCTTTTTACCTGGAATTCAGTCCTTTTCTCTGCATTTTAAGAAGTCATCATTTTTTGCTCTAGTTGTTCAAATAATCTGCCTTTCCAAATCTCTCTTTAGTCAGCCTGAATTTGTCAGGCTGACCAGGGAGGTGGAATGAGCAGGAGCAGTTCCCCCCTGCCTCTAAACCCAGTGACCACAGCTGCACATGCTGCTCTCAGTGATGCCTGACCCATTTCTGTCCTCAGTAAAGCACTTCACCTGATGAAGCACCCCCTCAGCCTCCCCAGCACAGCCATCACACCAACCACTTCCCTCTACAGCAAAGACATTTCACTCCCCTGCTGCCTCCAGGACATCAGTGCCAGCCCCTGCAAAAGGGATTTTCTACTGCTGCTAAAAGAGTCCATCAGAACAGAAATAGAATGAAATATGTGGTGATTGCCATCAACAAGATTCTCCCTTCATCCCAAAGGAGAACAGGATCTTCCTCCACACTGTCACACCTCCCAGCTGTGTTATCTGCACAGTGGTCAGTGCTTTTACTCCCACCCCATCCTGGCAGTTCTCAGCACAGCACAGGAAAGCCTCCCTTCCCTGGCAGCCTCCCACTCACTCACGGCTTCTCCATCCTTTCCTGCCTACATTAAACATCAAACAAAGCCCAACAGGAAATTATACCAAAACCTCAGCTAAAAGCAGACTAAATAAGTTATTGAAGAGCCGTTAGGTTTGCTTGACACTTCCTTTGATGAAACCACACTTCATTTCAACACACTTTATCCACTCTCCTGCAACATGCTTTGCTATCTTAGGAGTTTGTTCAAAATCCAAGACTGTGCGTAATATGAAGATCAAACCAAGAGGTTGCTAGAAGTGTGAGTTCACCCTGTGAAGCCTGTAAGCCCTTCTCTTCTCTCACCTGGAACAGAAACCCTGAACAGTGTTTCAATGCTGCCTCAACCGTTCAATCATTCCACTTCACAACACAGGCAACTCTTCTAATTCCTTTTCTGCATTTCTCAAGGTTTGTTATTAAATCCCAACATC
This sequence comes from Oxylabes madagascariensis, assembly GCA_013400675.1. Lineage (NCBI taxonomy): Eukaryota > Metazoa > Chordata > Aves > Passeriformes > Timaliidae > Oxylabes > Oxylabes madagascariensis. The sequence goes on from VYZR01388319.1 coordinate 10,181, forward strand.
AGCTTTCATCTGTTTTGCAAATTAACAAATTATAATTGCCTGTGATCACTCAACCCAAGGTCCTGCCTAAAATCAGCTCTTCTGCATGTTTGCTACTCACTAACTTCATCTCTAAAATAATATTGCACCATCAATAATATTTTGGGCCCAATCACAATCTTTCTGCAAAGCCTATACACTCTTCTGTAGTGTCTTCACAACTGTCCATCCCAGAGCCCTCATTAAAAGGCTTTCAACAAATTTAGTGCCGAGTTTTGGGAAATTCATTGTGGCTGTGCCCTTAAACCTGCCAAGTTTCAGTTCCAAGTAACTGCAAATTTGAGGTACTATTTTATTTGGTTTGCAGGAATTACTTCAATTACCTTCTCACAGGTCTGTGTGTTCCCACATGTCCCCCCAGATAATTCTATCAGCTTTTACACCTTATGCTTCACCAACAGAACTTTTACTGAGACACTGAACAGACAATTAGCTGATCTGATCTCCAATGGCCTGGGAGCACCTTTTCCCAATAACCCAGTGGCACAGCTTGGTGAAACATCCTTCTCTTCAGGAACTCACCTGGAGAATCCTCTGCAGGATTGAGGGAAGAGCAATAAATGCAGCCATGTTGTTCAGCACTTGCATTGTCAAACTCTTCAAAGCTGGAATGTCAAACATAACAGCCACAGCAGTTCATTAGGGTTCCAGGAGTAAAGAGAGATCAGTCTTACAGATAAAGAGAAGTTTTATTTCAGGTCGTGTTCTCTGGTTTGAAAATAGTTTTTATGTTTTTTCTCCTGCACATACTGCACTAAGCACATAGCTTTTTGCAGCATAAAGGGTGTTTACAACGTTTTGATCCCACAATACCTCTGTATTCCTTTCCACACCCCCTGCAGTAAACACCCACATTTTCACTTACTTGGTAACACCACCATTCACTTTTCCTATTGCTACAAACCTCAGTTTGGATCCTTGTCTGTGTTATGGCCAACAGACTCTAAAACTTCCCAGCATTGACCTTTGCATGAAACTTGTTCCTAGATCCTCAGCATGGGTCTGGGATGGAGCAAAAGACATTACTGAGAGAATCCCAGAGTAGTTTGGGTTG
>VYZR01388320.1:0-11610 GCA_013400675.1 Oxylabes madagascariensis
CAGTTCAGTTGTTTCCAGTGTCCTCCTTTCTACCCATTTAAGAAATGGTTGCAGTGTTTCCCCTTTTCCCAACTGGGACTTCATTAGGTCACCTAACTTGAAATATTGCCATATAAAATCAGCATTGTAAACATATGAATAAACCCATGCATCACCTCGATTAGGAACTGTCTTGCTGGCAGATCTCAGAACACACTTGTCAAAGAAAAAACAACACCGAAGAGATTGTTTCAAGATGGCTTCTTAGGGATCAGTGTTAAGCCCAAGAACTTCAAGATCTTCGTCAATCATTTGGTAATAAAGTCAAAGTAAGCATGATGAAATTCAGCGGGTGAAACAAAAACTGGTGAAGTGTTAGCCCATGCTGCATTCAGAGTAGTCACAGAAAGCAAAGCAATTGGATTGATTGACAAGGCTGGGTCCTCCTAAAGTGTACTTAAACACAGTTTCAGTGCAAGATCCTGTGTCGGCCTTGCTCAGATAGTGTGAGAATGCAAATCCTGGGAAAGTAAGGATTTTGAAAAGGCCATGGAATTACAGCAGATAAACTATTCAGTATGAGCATCTCAGTTTACAGCCACACAGAGAAGGATTCATTTATTGCAGGTACAAGCAGGCGAACATAGAATTAACATTTGAGGGCCAGGGGGCAAAAGAGCTAGCTAGAATGATGCACATATAGGAAGGATATTCTTCGATGTACACTTCATTTTCAATGCCGAAGGAAAATTGGAAGTATTCTGAAAAAAAATAAATTTGGGCTTGAAAAACGCTTGTACTGAGGCACTTGCAGAATGTCTTGTCTGAGGTTATCAGGAAGAAAACCAGGAATGACTTTATTAATAAATATATCCTTATGGATTAGACACCAAATGCTAAATGCATTGTGGACAGGACACCAAATGCTGTTTAATCTAGCAGATAATTCTACCAGAAAATGGGATGAGAGGCTGCTTGAATTCTTAAGTTGCATTATCTTGAAAACAGAAATCAGGCACCTGTGCTTCAAGAACTTCTAGAGAAATCCTCAGAAGAGATAGCAGAGCCCTCATCATTTAAGTTTTCAAATCCAGCGGCGTGGCAGCTTGAAAGCTTGCCTTCCTGAGAAGAGCTGGACCCAGTAGACTGGAAGCAAAGTGAAATTGCTCTCAAGAATCAGCTCTCCAGGAGCTTTGAGACATGATGTGACTGAGTGCCCACAGTGGCAGCAGGTCCGAGGGGGCCGGGCAGGCCATGAAGGAGGTGGCAGTGTGGGGCAGGTGCCTGCTGCCCTCCAGCTGCTCTCCCCCCATGAGCTGTCTCTGTCTCCTGCAGCGCACCAGCCCGGAAGGTGGGATCCACCTCAACTGCCATTACTGTCACAACCTGTTCAGCGGGAAGCCGGAGATCCTAGACTGGCAGGTGAGGACTTCCCCTGGGGGGTGTTGAGGTGGAGACCAACACTGCTGAGAACCTCTGGGGTACTTCCTCTCCCTGCTCTGAGCAGAGCTCCTCCTGTGCCAGTCCTCTGAATGCCTTAGCTGCAGAGATGTGCCTGGAGACTGCTGAGTGCTGCACTCCTGATGTTCAGCAGGATGTCAGAAGGGCAGGAGGAGATCACTCCTGCCAAATCCTGTGCCAGGAGAGCTGGGGACTTAACTCAGCCTTGTAGTCTTTTTCTTGCTTCCCTGAGGAGTGTGGGAACCTCCTGCCAGCCTGGCTGACCTGGCTGTGGTCTCTTTGGCAGGACAAGGTGTATCAGTTCTGCTGCAAGGACTGCTGCGAGGACTTCAAGCGGCTGCGTGGGGTGGTGTCTCAGTGTGAACACTGCAAGCAGGAGAAGCTGCTGCATGAGAAGATCCGTTTCTCTGGCGTGGAGAAGAACTTCTGCAGTGAAGGTACTTGGGGAAGGCATGGGAGAGGCAGAGCCCCCATGCCAGCCCATGCTGGGGGAGGAGAAGAGAGCATGGAGAGGAACAGCGGGGAGATTATCTTAGCCAGGCCCTGGGGCAAGAGCCTTGCCATGCAGTGAAGGGAGGACTGTTTGGGGATGGCTTGCTGTCCAGCCAGGCCCTAGGGCAAGATCTTTACCGTTCATTGTGTCCTTGGGGAGGGCCTTCTCACAGCTTTTCTCTCTCTGGGGGCTGGGGAGACAGCAGGTGGCAGCTCCGCTCCTCCTGTCATCATGCACTTCTACGCTCTTGCGTCTGGGCTGGCCTGACCTGGCCTTGCCCTGCCTGCTGGGTTCCTGCACACAGGAGGTTGGAGTCAGAGTCTTCCTAGAAGCATGGAGGTGAGAGATGGCAAGTCCCCGTGAGGTCCCATCTTATCCCAGCCCCAGGGGCCAGTGCTGGATTGTTCCCTACAGTGTGTTGCGTGTGCTCTGTTGTCTCCGCAGACCTGGATTCTGGTCATGTTTGGGTCAGGGAGGCCCCCAGTTCATCCTGGGAAGGTTTCACTCCTATTGTTTCTCCGCAGGGTGTGTGCTTCTTTACAAACAGGATTTCACCAAGAACCTGGGCCTGTGCTGCATCACCTGCACCTACTGTTCTCAGACCTGCCAGCGGGCGGTCACCGAGCAGCTGGAGGGCAGCACCTGGGACTTCTGTAGTGAAGACTGCAAAAGCAAATACTTGCTCTGGTACTTCAAGGTCAGTATTGGCACTGGCAGCTTGTGCTAAGTGCTGTGGTGGGCACGGCACCCAGATAAAAGTGGGCATTTCACTGAGGAAGTTCGCACTGCTGGAGTCTGGCTGGCACTGCTGCGGAGAAGCTGGCACTGCTGGAGTCCTGCCTGGCAATGACGGGACACTGCTACGGGGAAGCTCACGTAGCTGGAGTCCCCAGCTGATCCTGCCAGACAGAGCACTGCACTGAGGAAGCTCACAGTGCTGGATCCGCGGCCAGTGCTGCTGGGAGAAGTTCGCACCGCTGGAGTCCCTGGCTGGCACTGGCAGGGCACTGCTGTGGGGAAGCTCACTGCACCTTGCGATGTGCACCTTTCACTGGAGAGTTGTGTTGCACTCGGAGGGGGTGTGGTTAGTTACTCGTTGTTTCTCTCCTGCTGATGCGGGCTTTAGGCAGCTCGGTGCCATGCCTGCAAGCGTCAGGGGAAGCTGCTGGAAACCATCCACTGGCGGGGGCAAATCAAACACTTCTGCAACCAGCAATGTCTGCTGCGATTTTACAATCAACAGAACCAGCCCAACCTGGACACGCAGAAGGGGCCCGAGAGCCTGCTGAACAGTGAGTAGGAGGGAGGGAGGGGACCTGCATAGCTCAGTCTGAGAGACACAGGGAAGACTCAACAGCAGGGGGTGGAAGCTGCCTGCCCGGGACTGGAGGAGACGCTAGGGAACAATCCTGCACTGGCCCCTGGGGGGGAAAGGACGGAGTGGGACCTACTGGGCTTCTCCATCTCTAACATCTATGGTTCTATGACACACAGGGCCCAGACGGGAGGAGCCGGTGCCAGCGTGCTGCCTGTAGCTCACACTCTTAGCGAGGATACTCAGGGATTTAACATCCTCAAGTTGCCAGCGGAGAGCTCGATTTAAAGGGTTAGGGGACAGCGTGGTTTGGCATGACAATCCACCTGCAGCCCCACACCACCTCCGAGCTGTGACCTTCTCAGATCTCATAAACTAATCTGGATTGGGCCAGGTCAGTGCTTGGATGGGAAACATTCAAGGACAAAGAAGGGTGCTGCAGGAAGTGGTGCTGGTGATGCTGTAGGTGGGCTCTCCTTCAGCCAGAGCTGAACCTAGAACGATCTTGAGGGAGCACTGAGCCGCTGGAGGCACTGTGTCTTGCGATGTTAGATTGGAGTCCTACCACTTGTCCAAAGTTCACTGCAGCTTTGGGGAGTTGCCAACCCTGTCTCCCAGATAACCCCATTCTGCATCCATGGAGTTCCAGCTGGAGAGGAGATTTTCGCTGCCTGTTGCCCCATTTCCTATCGTTAACTCGAGCCATTTCCTTATGGAAGATTGCAAAGTGCTTTGGGATCCCTCAGGGATGGAAGGTGCTCCTAGTGACAGTGACAAGACACCGCTTGGCCCTCGGACACCTGCAGTCTCATTCTTTCTAGGCCACGATCTCCTGGGTGACCTGGGGGACATAGTTAAAGTGCTTGCAGCTTATGGTGGGACTTGCTTCAGTGCATCAAGCTTCAAGACGTAGCTGCATCACAGGTTCAGGGCTTTGCTGGCCTCCCTGGGATTTCATGAAGTGTCAAACCCTGGCTAGGGTGTGCCAAGGAGGGGAAACCAAGACAAGGACCTTCGCATGAGAGACCTCATCTTCCTGCTCTTGAAGTTCCTCCCCTGACTGGTGCGCTGATCACAGGACATGGGAAGCTCCGGATGTCATTGCTGCTTAGGCAGCAAAGCAGAGCTGCTCTGCCAGAAGCAGCAGGTTCCTCCAGCTAGGGGAAGCCCCACCTGCCTTCCAAAAGCCATGCTCCATAACAGGCTGTGTGGGGTGACAGCTCAAGTGGCAGCACACTGGAGTGACCTGGATAAGGAACTGTTGGTTTCTGCTGCCACAGGGGTGCCCATGGGAATTCTATTTGATTCACAGTGTTCTGCTGCCCATGGGAGGAAGAGATGTGTGACGTGCTGGGTCCTGTAGCTCACCAAGTGATTCCACAGCCCTAGCCATGCTGTTCCATTTGTCCTCTGCTGTCAAAGCATGTCACTTTTGAGAGCTCTGTAACACGGCTTTTGGGACACAGGCACAGTGGGCAAGCTCTGCCTGCAGAGGGAAGCACATTTCACACTGTTTAGCTGTTGTCTCCTTGGAGCTGTGGACCACAAGACTGAGAAGTACCTTCACGACCATCACCCGCCACGAGTCTCAGGCCTCCTCCACCACATCTCTGGAGGCCCCCCAGAACTCTGCTGCTTGGTGTATGGGGCAGCACACTTCACTGTGCCACAGCTGCATCTTTGTGCAACCTGTAAGGACTGAAGGGAGCCAAGGAAAAGCCCATCATCAGTTGTCAGTGCTCAGCTGAGCATGAGTTCCAGACTGCCCCAGCAGTTGCTGTGCTTAATGGATGCTGCTGGTGGAACTGGGCCCTCTGGATGCTCTGGCACACCAGTCCCCTGCCAGACGTGGGATAGCTGTGGACATCCTTGCCCCAGGACTGTGGCGTACTGCTGAGCTTGCAGAGGAAGGATGCTGAAGCCAGGACCCACTTACACAGAGAGCTTTCCAGCCTAACTGTGCTGTGCAGGGGATTTTGGGAGGACCAGCTTCTGCGTGGTCTCCTGTGGACCTGACAGCTGTGTTGCCAGCTTGCAAGGACTACCTGGATTTCAGGCTGATCTTGGACATAGCTGCTAATTCTTGCAGCCATTGATTCCCTAAAACCAGTAATTCCTGTGATCCAGTGGCTGCTACCAGTCTGGGGATCCTGAGAGTTCTTGTAGCTGATCATACAAGCAGACGTTCCCTTGCTGGGAACAGTTCATGTAGTGTGGGATTGAGGAGCTTCTGCTTCAAAACTGTGCCCAAAGGCTTCCAAGAGGAGCTGGCTCTGCACTGGGTTGTCCAGCTGGAGAGAGTAGAAGTCACAGTTGTGGCAGGCAGTGCCTTGACAGCTCCTTGTTGTTGTTGGGATGAGAATAAAGAACAAGCTGCAGCTTTTCTGGAAGCCTGGACACATAGCACATGGCAGGAGAATCGTGTTTTCTTTAGTCCTAAATCATTGGCCAGTGGGGCAATCATGTTTGCTCTAGATTCTGCTGCAGGAGAAATTCTGCTCATATACCATAGCTTATCTTTTCTCACTCAGGCCATTGGTGTTTCCTGCCTGGACCTGCTTCCCATCCTGTTTGGGTTGTCAGGGTGAGTTCTTGGCCTCTGAGACTGCTGCAGCTTCTATGGCTGAATGTTTAGCTGCAGACTAGGGAGCTTCCTCCAAATGGGATTTATCTGTTGCCCCCTGTGGTGGTCAGCAAGTGGAGCCTGATTGGGCTTCAAATTGTACAAGAATTACTCTGCATTTCCTCGGGTCAGAGGAAGTCTTCACAGTGTGAATGTCCCTGTGTTGGACCTTTAGGAATCTGGGTCTTTCCTGAAGGACCTGTCTGTGTGTAGGAGTTGTGAATGGACCCGCCACTGCCTCTGGCTGCTGGGACCTGCAGGGGTCTCCTTCATGCATGGCCCACCGGTAGAAGGCAATTCTTTTTGCCAGTCCCATGGGTAACCAGGGATCACTGGAGACTGGGCTGAAGGTGCTCTCTTAGCTCACCAGCCTTTTGAGATGGGTGCAGGTTTTCTGCAGAGCACATGGAATTATCCGAGGCAGGGTGATACTGTCACCACCTGAGACCAGCGTCTGCCACGTGCGCCTCTCACCTGCAGGTGATCCTCTCTCTCCTTAGGGGAATGGACTGCATCCCTAGGGCTGGGGCAAAGCTGTCTCTCTGCTTTCTGGGATTTCTCATAATGCTGCTGCTAGCTCTGTCACCTTCTTCCTAGGGATCTCGAAGCACTTTGCCAAGATATTTGTTGCAGGGATATGGAGGCACAGGGAGGGGCCATGGCTCGGTACAGCAAGCCAATAGGCAGAGCTGGGATTAGAGCCCTGGATTCCTCTCTCTACAAGGGGCTGGGATTTCTCCTGACCTGCTGTGATGGGGAAGGGGTGGACTGTAAGGGAGCACAAAATGACATGGGAATAACTTGATTTTGGAGTTGCAGTGTCTTCTGAAGTGTTAGGGCTAGAAATTGTGGAAACATTAACTGTTCCTGGAGTGGCCAGGAGCAGTTTCTGGGGAGCCTATCCCTGCCCTCTGGCTGCTTGCACCTCCAGTCCCAGCAGTGGGACATGTTGGCCCAGGAGCTCTTGAACTTATGAGTTGTTGCTTTCTCTTACAGGTCAGACTTCAGAGCCAAAACCAGCTGTCCCTTCCCCACAGAAGGCAGAAACTAACATGGTAAGACCCACTGGAGGTAGGAGTTTGCAAGTCAAAGGGGCTGTCCACAAAGAGAGGACAGTTCTCCCATTGCTCAGGAAGATTTCGTTCTTATACAACCAATGCATTTTGAGATATCTGGGTAGTGGGAGATGAAAAGAACTCCTAGGAAGGCAGCATCAACCTATCTCCTGCAAGAGGGAAGAATAACTGTTCCTCCCCAGGAATCAGTGATGAACTCCAGAATATCCTGAGACTGTGGCACTGGCTCCTCTTTGCACAGTGCTTTCCTGTGCCTGGATATAGTTGCTGCCCCACTGTTCCCCTGTACCCCACGGGACAGGAGCCACCATTGCTGGACTCCTGGCACAGCAGAGGCAGCACGCAGGAACAGGAACAGCTTGGCAGTCCTTCATCACGGCCTGACCATGGGAGTGTACATGTGTTGGGGGCTGCCAGGCTGCAGGAGGTGCTTTGGGAGTCATTCCATCTGCACCTGTAGCAAGGAAGAGGTTGTGCTACCTTAGGTGGACACCAACCCCCTGCTTTCTGCATTTCCCCAGCTGTCAGCGAAGGCCTCCTCAGCCCAAGCGTCTCCAGCTGTGCCGCCTCCTGCCCCACCTCTGGTTCCAGCCACCCCTCGGAAAAACAAAGCTGCCATGTGCAAACCATTGATGCAGAACAGGGGTGTCTCCTGCAAGTTTGAAATGAAGTCCAAAGGATGTCAGACAGGTAGGAAAACAAGACTTAACTGTAGGATTACAGGGGCATTTTGGAAAGGCAAGTGGCACGTCCCTGCTCCAGAGTAACTGTGAATCCAGCCTGAAATGCTGCACAGAGTGGGCTGGGTGTTTGGCACCGTGCTGAGGAGTCTCTGTGCAGGTGCAAGGCACACATGGCAGAGCTGAGGGTAGGGAGATCACCAGCATTTCCATCACCAGCAACAGGAGAGATGTAGAGAGCTCTGTAGCATGATCCCACCTCTTGTGGGACAGCTCCTGTTCCTCTGGAGTTCATTAGCTTGTCTGAGGGCTGTCTGCTAAACAGGCTCTGTTCTAGTTCCTGTTGGGGATGTGTGTGTGGTCTGAAGCATATGCAAGGCAACTAAACCTCTTAGCAGGGCTATGTAAGAGCAGCATTTGTACTGCTGGCCTTGACTTGCTGCTATTCCAGCTCTGCCCCTGAGTCCTAGAAGCTGGTGGCTGAAAGGGCTGTGGTGCTGGATGGCTGGGGGCATGGCAGAGCTGGGTGGAGGAGCTTCTGGGGTTAAGGTCACTGATGTATTTTTGCTCTTGTCAGAGGCTGACTGGAAGCCCCAGCTGGTTGTGTTGCCAATCCCCGTCCCGATCTTCGTGCCTGTGCCTATGCATATGTACTGCCAGAAAGTACCTGTGCCTTTCTCCATGCCTGTCCCGGTAAGCAGCAGCTTCACCTGCTCGTGTTCTCCTATTATTGTGATCCTGCCTTGCTGAAGTCTCCCTGCTTCTCTGTTCATGCTCTTCTCCTGCCTCTGCTTTTATGTCAGTCTACTGAGTGTCAGTTTTCTGCCTGGTATGCTGCTGTCCACAGGTGCCTGTGCCAATGTTCCTGCCCACCACACTGGAGAGCACAGAGAAGATTGTGGAGACCATTGAGGAGCTGAAGGTGAAGATCCCCTCCAATCCCCTAGAGGCTGACATCCTGGCCATGGCTGAGATGATTGCAGAGGCTGAGGAACTGGACAAGGCCTCCTCGGACCTGTGTGGTAGGTTCTGCCATGGCTTGGTCTGCTCCAACAGCTGGGATCAAGGGGGCTCCAGCTCTTGGAGCTAAAACACGTGGTGGGATTGTGGCTCTCCCAAGCCTTTGAAAAGGAAGCAGGGAAGAGCAAGTCCTCAACTTCTGCTGTGGAGGTACCAGAAGGGAAGAGCTGCAGCAGGATGCAATATCTGCCACTGTCCCTTTTGGGGGTGCCTGTCTTGTGGCACATGTGCAGCTCTCTTAGTTTATTCAGGTAGCTGTTCAGATTCTTCTCTAAAGCAGCTTCCATTGCTACAGAAAATAGCTACATGCAGCCCTGGTCTTGCATGTTTTTTTACTTGGGGGCTGCATTCCTACAAATCGCAGTGATGGGAGTTGTGGCTGGGGAAACAACAACCTTCCAATGTCTTGCTGTCGAGGGAAAGCTGGACAGCTCAGATGTTGTGGGGCTGCTCTGAGCACAGGGACCCTGACTTCATTTTCCAGCTATCACAGGGAAAACAGACAAAAGACTTTGAAGAAAGTTGGGTTTACGATGAACTTTTTCATTTCAGACCTGGTGAGTAACCAGAGTGCAGAGGGTCTCCTGGAGGACTGTGATCTGTTTGGACCAGCACGGGATGATGTGTTGGCTATGGCTGTCAAGATGGCAAATGTCCTGGATGAGCCGGGCCAGGACCTGGAGGCTGACTTCCCAAAGAGTAAGAATTGGGTGACAGAGGTGTGCAGGGCTGCTGAGGGGCCTCCCACTGCCCTCAGCTGTGTGCACTTACCTCTCCATGCCCTCTGACTGACCAGGTGTGAGAGCCCTGCAGTGACTGCTTGCAGTAGGGGTGGGGAGACTGCCACTTCTGAAGGAGTGTGTGCTTGTCCAGGCTAAACTTACTGTTGTGAACATAAGATCCAGAGAAGGGGGAATGAGAAGCTGATTTTAACAGCACAAAGAGCAGGGCAGCAGCACTGGTGTGTTTATGAATGATGATTCCAGATGATCCAGCTAGACAAGAAACCTGGACAAGGCATGGCATCCTGAGAAATGGCAGAATTGCTGAGTGTCTGTTAATAGAGGGTGGAAGAAGAGGCAGGGACTTGCAGGAGCACAACAATGCTGAGGCAGGATGCTAGCAGCAAACAACAGAATTGGGATGCCTTTGCCAGGCTGTCCAGAGTACTGGCCTGGCACCAGGGAATGGGGAATGTTCCTCAGGTTTAAAAAAGGAACAAACTAAAAACTGTCAGAAAGGAAAATGCGGGGTTCTGGTTATTCTGAGAAATTTTAGCATTGTCTGCTGGAGCCATATTTCCTTTGTTGGGCTGTGGCTAAAATTTTGTGCCAGGCAGTGGCAGAGGATGTGAAGTGTTCCCTCTTCATTTTGCTGTAAAAATCAGGCCAGCACAGGGGGCAGGATGAAAGTCTCAGCTGAGGCCTTCTGCCTGTGTTTCCTTTCAGACCCTCTAGACATCAACCCCAGTGTGGATTTCCTCTTTGACTGTGGGCTGGTGGGACCAGATGATGTGTCCACAGAGCAAGATCTGCCTCGAGCTGTCCGCAAGGTGAGTTCTCTGTGGGTACTCCCTGCTTAAAGCCCTTCGGGTCTGGAGTGGGAGCTGCCACCTGGGGTGTACGAGGTGAAGTGTGCCAAAGTCTTTGGTGTGCTGGGGAGGTTGTGCCCTCTCCCTTCAGGGCATGGTTGGCCTTCGGGCCACTCCTTGAATGAAAATACTTGCTTGTCACCTCGGAGGAGCTTTGAATGCTGCAAGTCATTTGACAGCTGGTCTCTTTCTTGCCTGTGACCCTCGTAACTAATGAGCTTTGTTGGCTGCCATGGCACACTGTAGGGAGCTGACAGTCAGCAGGTGTGAGGGGTGGCCAGGACTTCTGCACCTGTCCCAGGTAGGTGCCCAGTCTCACAGAACACCTCTCTGCAGGGGCAGAAGCGCCTGGTGCTCTCTGAAAGCTGCTCCCGGGACTCGATGAGCAGCCAGCCCAGCTGTACAGTGCTCAACTACTCGTACGGTGTGAACGCTTGGAAGTCCTGGGTGCAAGCCAAGTATGCAGGAGGAGAAACCAGCAAGGGAGAGGAGCTACGCTTTGGCCGTAAGTGCCTTGTCTGGATGCACTGGAGTGGCAGAAACCTCCCAGAAGCTGGACCTTGGGGTGTTGAGGTGTTCCTGACCTTGTAGGTTGTTGTCTGAGGCTGCTGTGTTTGTCTCTGCAGCCAAACCCATGAGGATCAAGGAAGACATCCTAGCCTGCTCAGCAGCTGAGCTCAACTACGGCCTGGCCCAGTTTGTCAAGGAGATAACGCGGCCCAACGGGGAGCGCTATGAACCGGACAGCATCTATTACCTCTGCCTTGGCATCCAGCAGGTGAGGGAGCCCTTCCTGCCCTCAGCTCCTCTACAGCCAGACTTGGGGCTCAGATCTGGTGAGGGGAGCTTGTACCCTTCATTCTGCCTTCTGGGGACCCAGAGAGGCTGGCTGGACGCTCCTTCAGTGCCTCAGCCCAGGACAGCATCCCACCTGGCTTGGTCTTTGTTCCCAAGCTCAGAGGGTAGCGTGGCAACTATTACCCATCCTTGCATCCTTCTTGCACATCTCTGAGGAGGGCTGGGAGATCTCCCCAAACTCAGGCCCTTCTTCAGCACCAAGTCTGCTTTGCCATGCCCCAGGGTTTTCCTTGCAGCTCTCAGAAGTGTCTGCCCAGCAGCTCTGGTGGTGCAAGGAGGGGTGCTCTCCATGTGTGCCCTGGGCTCTCTGGGGAGGTTTGCACTCCAGGTGCTGCTGTGTTTCTCTTGACTGTGTGTTCTGTCCTTTCTAGTACCTGCTCGAGAACAATCGTATGGTGAATATATTTACAGACCTTTACTACTTGACGTTCGTGCAGGAGCTGAACAAGTCCCTGAGCGGCTGGCAACCCACGATCTTACCAAATAGTACGTGTCTTCAGAGTACCTTCAGTCC
>VYZR01388321.1:0-11913 GCA_013400675.1 Oxylabes madagascariensis
ATGGGGCGGCTCGGGGTGACCGCGCCGCTCCCGCCCCGCAGGCATGGACGATGGGTTCCTCATGGAGGTGTGCGTGGACTCGGTGGAGTCCGCCGTCAACGCGGAGCGCGGAGGTAAGGCCCGGGGGCCCGGCGGGAGGGGCCGGCGGCGCGGCGGGGCCGGTTCTGACGCGCCTCTCCGCAGGTGCCGGGCGGATCGAGCTGTGCGCGGGCCTCGTGGAAGGAGGGACCACCCCGAGCATGGGTGAGCCGCGCCCGCCCCGGGCCGCCTTCCCCGTCGGTCTCCCTTCGCTCCCCTCCGCCCGGCTCGGTCCCTGCCCGCCCGGGGCCGGCGCCGCCGCGGCGGGCGCTGAGCCGGCCCGTCCCGCCGGCAGGGCTGCTGCAGGTGGTGAAGCAGTGCGTGCGGGTCCCGGTGTTCGTCATGATCCGGCCCCGCGGCGGGGATTTCCTCTACTCGGACCGCGAGGTGGAGGTGATGAAGGCCGACATCCGCCTGGCCAAGCTGCACGGCGCCGACGGGCTGGTGTTCGGGGCCCTCACCGAGGACGGCCGCATCGACACGGAGCTCTGCACGGCGCTGCTGGGTGAGGCTGCCCCAGCCACGGCTCGGGGCCGTGCCGGGCTGTGGTGCCGCTCCGGCTGATGCCGTAGAACTGTGCAGAGGGCTTTGGTCCGCACAGCCCGTCTGCACTCTTGCCACCTCTTTTCGTCTTTTTCGGGTTCATTTCCTGCCATACCTGTGAGACATTAAGTAGTTCAGAAACTTTGCAGACCGAGGGCCACAGCCCCAAGCCATTCACACAGAGTTTAAGGCCACCTGGGACTAAATAGCAAAGTGTAAGAAGGCTTAGGTGAGCTGCTTTGGGGGCACTCAGCCGTTGAATTCTCTCCCTCGTTTTTTTTGTCCTTTGCTCTTTTCCTTATGTCCTTGCTACAGGTGTCTAGGATAAGTATCTCCTGGACTTTGGCCTTGTGTGTAGCTGGCAATTCATTTTCATTTTTCTCTCTTAGCACACACAGGGAGAAAAGATGACTAGAGAGAGGTGTGAACACATGAAAAGCTACTGGAGCTGCCATGGGAAATTGTTAGTCCAGACCATAAACATGCACAAGCAAATTCTCTTTCTTTCTGCACATTTTTTGGGAGCTACAGCCAAAGCTAAAGAGGGCTGGGCCTTTCCCTGGTGGTGTGATGCTATGGTTCTCATATGAAGGTGAATGTGCTGTCAGGAGTGCAGCAAAGGGAAAGGGTCTTGTCAGGACTTAGCTCCACTAGGCCAACAGGTGCTCTGCTTTCTCCAGGGCAGGGAGCAGGTGGATATCTTTTTGTAGAAATAAATAAGCTTTGCTCAGTAAATAGAGTACCTCTGATGAAGTTTGCTGTGGTCTGACAACAGAAATTGTAGATAGTGAAAGAAATCGCTAAAATCAGTCTTTCTGCTTCCAGAAAGCAATGGTCCTGTCCTTTTCCCAGGTAGATGGTACAACTTCCCTGCTTCCTTCCTGCAGAGAAAGTCATCTGTGGTGGGAATGAGGGTTCTGCATGTTCCAGACGAGATGGGGGATTTTGGGGTTACCCGTAAAAACAAATGTTTGTTGCTTTTTCAAAGGGTAGAAGAATTCTTCCCCACGAAAAAGCCTGGATAAGCAGCATTGTTCCCAGCCAGAAGGAGGACTCTTCTTGAGCTCTCCAGGAATGGCTTGAGAGGCCTTTGTCCTCTTCCGTGTCATGTATGTTTCTGGTTCTAGCACAAGGGACCCTGCACCAGCCCTGACTGACCATATGTCTTCTTTTTGCAGCCGTGTGCCGTCCCCTGCCAGTCACATTTCACCGCGGTGAGTTTCCAGCGGCCCTGGGCAGGGTCCAGTCTGTCCCACTGCTAGGGGAAGGTGGGGCTGGAGGGGAGCTGAGCTTGGTGTTCTTTGATTGTCCTTTGGAGAGGGAAAGCTCTGCAGGCTGTGCTGTTCCCCACGATGGAAAAGGTCCAGGGGGTCAGGTTTGGGAGCTGTCTCATTGCCCTGTGAGAGAGGAGGTGTCTGAGGAGCTGAGTGTGGTGGCTCTGACACTGCTGCAAGGGGAGTGTTATAGGCAGGAGCTATAACAGGGTGTGGGCAGGGTGTGAATCCAGGGTGTGAGCAGGACCCTTCCTATCGCTGCCTTTGGGGGAGCTGGCTGAGGGACAGGGCTTCAGCACAATGAACTGAGTGATTCCTGAGCTGTTGTTCTGGTCCCTCAGCCTTTGACATGGTGCATGACCCTCTGGTGGCACTGGAGACCCTGATTTCCCTGGGGTTTGAGCGGGTGTTGACGAGCGGCTGTGACAGCTCAGCACTGGAAGGATTGTCCTTGATTAAGAGGCTTGCAGAACAGGTGAGTGCTTGCTGTGCTCCCTGGGTTACTGTGGCTGCTCCCTGGCACTGCCTGCAGGCAGCTGCTTTATGGTATCCCTCATTCCTGGGAAGGACTTCTGTCAAGGAGTGCTTGCCTTCCTTCTCTTGCTTGGCTTTAATCTGTTTCCCCAAGTCCATGCAGGCTGGGCCCCGAAGTCTCCCACAGCAAAAACTGATTGGGTTCTTGCTTGCAGATTTGGGGAGGGTAGTGGGATTTGGTTTCAACAGCTGGCGTGATGAGCCCATGCAAACAGCAGTGAGGTCCCTGCTGAGTGTCTCACAGTTCCTTTTAGGAAGGTGCAACTGGTGTACCTGGGAGGTAGCAAGGTGGGATGGAGGGGTGACAGGTTGTCTTAGCTGTTACTGCAAGTTCTTTTCCCCTTTTAAAACGTGAATAGTACAAAAAAGATGGGTGAGAGCACATAAATTGTAAACCGTGGTGACATCCATGAGCTTATGGAAAGTGCTGCATATGAGGTTTCTGTGCTGCCTCACAAATGCACGTGGGGATGTAGTCCTTGGTAATATCACTGACATGTGTGTTACTTTTCTTTCAGGCAAAGGGCAGAATTGTGGTGGTGCCAGGTAATGTTTTTTTATCATCTGTACCAGGTCCTGCAATCCCTAGCCTTTCCTTGCTAGCCTTTTGCCCTGGAATCCACTCCCTGATCTGGCTTTCTGAGCCAGCTGCCCAGGAGGAGCAGCTCCTGTCCTGGTGTGAGTAAAGGCCATGCAGCCTGTTGGGGAGGGCAGAGCCCTGCAGCTATTGTTCCCTGCAGGAACGGGGGACAGCTCTAGATCTGTGGGAGAACATGAGCCAAGGCTTCTCCCATCCCTTTCCAAGTGCCCGGGTCTCTGTTTTCCCAAGGGCTGTTTTTTCCCTTCAGTGTATTTGGCTCCTGTTCATTAGTGGTGCGGTCCCGGGGTGATGTCAGGTCTGGAATCGTGTGTCTGCTCGGTGTGTGACTTCGGGCTTGTTCCCACCAGGAGGTGGCATCACGGAGCGCAACCTGCAGAGGATTCTGGAAGGCTCCACTGCTTCTGAGTTTCACTGCTCGGCTCGCTCAGCTCGGGACTCAGGGATGAAGTTCAGGTAACTGAATATTTATGTTTATTTTTTAGCAGAACCCTATGAACAAAAGGCTAGGTAAATGTCAACATGCGTTTGTAGAGCTGGCATAAATTTCTAACAGCTTCCCCAGTGCTAGTTGTACTTTTATCTTTGGGATCATGGTGCCTGACATTGTATTCTGCAGTGTATGAATCCAGCAGTGCTCCTCATGTGGACATGAGTTCCATGCAGAACCAGATCCTTGGGAATTTCTCTTGCTACTGCCACCCTAGGAGTTTTGAGGGCACTTGGGAAGGCAAGTTGTGGTGCAGTTGCCTTAGACTTCTAATATAAGCACGTAGGATTTGGGAAGCCAGTGGGATGTGCTTCTGAGAAATGAGTGAGGAGTGGGTTATATTTGTCCACAGGTCTGCACTCCTTTGGATTATTGTTATTTCTGTTACTGTCCCGTCTTTGGTAGGGTGGCACCATCTTTGGCCAACGCTGAAGCTAGGGGAAGTATGGGCGTATTTTTCTTGGTGGATCTTACTCATCTGTATCACCAGCAGATCACCACTAATGACTGGTTTTCCTGACAGGAACCCGAACGTTGCCATGGGAGCGTCCTTCTCTGCCCCCGAGTACTCCATAAAGGTGGCAGATGTGGCCAAAGTGAGGACCCTGAATGCCATTGCCAAGAACATTCTGTAGTGGACGGAACCATGCTGGGACAAGAGCGCTGAGACTCCAGGGTCAGCCCTGGCACACAGACAGATGGGTACTGCTTCCATCCTCAGGCTGCAGAGGATGTGCACTAGGTGACGAAGCCTGACACCTCTTCCCTTGGCTTCCCCTGAAGTCCCTGGCCTGGAAACTGATGTTGGCCATTTTAAATAAAAGGACTCATTCCCAGATGTTGCAGCAACAGCTACGTTTGGGAGGAAGGGAGGTGAGCAAGTAGGGGGGACTGAATTGTATAGCACTGCATGTGATTGTCAAATAAACACTGCAGCTGCCCCCCTCTTGATGTGCTTTTCTAGAGTTTATTTATGTTTTCAGGTAAGACTGACCCACGTTGCATAGCCTGAATTAATCAGGACCCTGCAGTGCCAGAGAATACAATCACATCCAGAATGCCAGGGTGGGAAACATCATAGCCACAGCTGGGAAACAAGGCCTGCTGTGGCCAGCCAGTAGGATAGGTGGGGATTAGCAATGCAGCAGCTGTGAGTAGTGAGAAGCATCTGCCTGATTAGGTGAGGAAGCCGTGAGACATCCTGGGCTCTGGGTCCTCAGTGCTTGAGGTGGGGTTGGTGTATGATGAAATTTCTTGGGAGGACAAGCTGCTTTTCCTAAGGGACTTTCCAGGTCCTTGTCCCAACATAAACTGCTTGTTTTCCAGGCAGTGCTCGGGGAATGTGCCTGTTGGGTCATTGCTGCCTAGTCAGGATTGAAGCCTCAGACTCAGTTCAGTTACTCTGTAAAATACCCAGTGAAAGATTTGAATGGCATCAGAGTGGTGCATTAGAATAGTGGAGACCTAGAGGTAAAGCACCTTTATCCTTGCTGCCTGCTCTTCTGTAAAAGACCACAAAGCTGAAGAGAATCCCTCTGACAGCTGATAGTGGACCTCAGGAAGCAAATGCAGGGTACAGATTTCTCTTCCCATCTTGGCAATAGCTTACAGCCTGTGAGGATGTATGGAAAAAAAGTGATACTTGACAAGGTGGCAGCACCTTTGTCACCTATAACATAGAATCACGTTATTGAAAACCTATCATCAAGACTACGTATTTTCAGTTTAAAGGGTACATCCACCTTTTCACATGGATCCATCAGAGGTATTGGTGTCTCCCAAAACACCTTGGGAACTTAAGTTCTTAACAGAGGATCTGGGAAGGGAATGACTGCACAGTGCTAGTGTCAGAGCCTGCTTCAGCACTGATAGAGGTGCAGGCAGTAGGAGGGATCCAAACTTTGAAAGAGTGATTAAATTTGTGGTTATAGTCAATATAGTTTGTAATACCTGCTTTAAGAGTTCGTGGCTTATGAGTTCGGGTTGTAATACCTGCTGTAAGAGTTCATGGTTGAGATTTCATGAGTCATGGTCATGATTATGATACTGGTAGCTCAATTAAGATGAACATTATGCTGACCCAGCTGCCTCAGGTGTTTGAACATGGGGTAAGAGCATGACAAGCAGAGAAACAAACCCTTCAGAGGAGAGATGAGCAGTGAGGGCTGGAGGGATTCAGTCAATTGCCTGGCAGAGACCTCTGGACCAGACTCTGTGTGAGACAGGCAAGAATCAATGTCTAGTTTTGAAAAATTTTAACATGCTCTGCAACACATGGATAAAGACAGGGGAACACAGAGGAACTGTGATATTGCTGGCCAAGGAGGTGCTACTACTTTGATTATTTGGTGCCAGTGAACATTTTCTGGGTATTTTAGTGGAGGAAGATTTATGGAAGGAGCTGAAGTTTAATAAAGTTTTGTGGGTTTTTAGGAGCATGCTCCAGTTGTGAGGGTAGAGGAAGTGGGTTGTGCTTGCTTTGAACATCAAAGAGAGTGAAATCCTGTGCCAAGGGCAACACTTCAACTCTGAGTGAGAGACCACAGACAGGTAAAGATGAGATGTGACCTGTACTAAAAACTGAGACAAGCAATGGGACTGGGTATTATGTAGGAAGGTGTCAAAAACAAGTGGCTCCCTTGGCAGCAGTGCTCCAAGTGGTTTTGAGCAAGGCCAGAGGACACCTGTGCCACTGTCAGAAAGAAGAATCACATCAGCAGTTCAGATGAGAAGGGCTGAGTGACTTCTCCATTCACTTCTTATTCATTTACAGCTCTCATGAGCAGTGTATTGGTTCTGGCCCAGAGGACCTAGCACTAAGGATAGTTTTATTTACAAAAACATGTGGATTTAATCAGACAAACTGCTAATAATTAACCATTGAGTTGGACATTGAGCCTTTCTTTGGTATGGATGGTTCCTGAGCAATTACTCATTGTGTCACCCTTGACTTCTGAGTTATCTTGTAACTCCATGTACAATGAGACAACACAATCATTGCAGTCAGCCTACTGTCCCCTTTTATCTACTGTTCCTCAAGAGCGCACATGATAAAGCAAATTCAGTTCCAGCCTTAGCAGCACTGTCCTCACATGTCCGTGTCACGCGTTGGCCTTTCTAAGCAACAAGGGTTTACTGGTACTCACTGCCTTTGAGAATCGTCCTCTTCCTGTCTCAGATGTTGGGGGTTACCTTAGAATGAAGATTCAAAGTCTCTTTGGGGTTTTGTGGTCAGCCAACTGCTATAACACACAGACAATATGGAAATGTGGGAAAGAAAGAGGCAAAAGAAGGAGTTTGGAAAATCTTCAGGCTCTGCAGGCTGGAAATTAGTAAAAGGAGCCTGGATCCTGAAGACTCAGAAAGATGGTGCAGCCTGTGGTCAGCTCAGCTGCCAGACACTGCAGATTCCCAGGCCTGGGGCACTGCTGGTGTCATGGACCCCCTTGCCAGGTGGGACCAGCCACTGTGGAACCAGCTGTTGCTGGACTTTTTGGTGACATTCAGCGTGCTTCTCACCGGAGAGGTCTGTTCTGTCAAAGTAATGTCTTGAGCCCGTCCAGATGAGTTTCTGTCTGTTGGTGTGCACTGATCAAGGCTGTGGTTTCTGAGCAATGGCTGTGGTGTCCTGCAGTGACGGTGACTTTCCTGTATCTCCCCTTTGATCTCTTTCTTAGGTCTTCCACTCCTTCTTACTCCTGAGCCTGTGCAGCTTTTCAAGCCCTTTTGGTCACTGCTTTGGTTTGTGGGGTTATGCAATAGCCTCAAGTTAATAAATAACTGTGTGTCATCAGGGATTTTTGTCCCAGGACCGCTTGAGGGTGTGGGAGGACTTTTATCCCGAGCATCTGCCCAAGTCTCTCAACTGGGCAGAGCGAGAGGAAGGAGCTGCCGTTTCTTCTCCCCTGAGCTATGTCAGCAGCCCTGGAGGAGTTCTGCGGCTCCGTCTTCTGGGTGAGTGGCTGTGTCATCCCCATTGCCTGTTCTCGGCATAGAACACCCTGGGGGGAAGGAGGGCACTGGATTCCAAGGCTCACTGCTTGTCCTGTCCCAACTGCCAGTGGTCAGCAGAGGTTCTGGGGTTTACCCGGGAGTGCCATGGCAGCCAGTGCTGTGCACTGCCTGCATGGTGTTCACCAGACAATGAGGCAATGACACCTCTCTGAGCTCTGTCCCGTTTTAGCCCACCTGGGAACACAGGACACCCTGTACGGACTTCAGGGGAATGACTTGGCTTCAGCTGCTTCTGCTGGCTTGGCTCCAGCAAAGGGTGGCCATCCCACATTCAGGCAGAGAGACGGGGATAGGGATGTCGCTCGGACCTTGGCTGAGTGCTGAAATGCTCAGCCAGGAGGGTGGGTGTTGAAGGGGGGATGCAATGGGGTGGAGCTGGGTGGGCAGGACCTACAGGAGTGTTGACTCCTGTTCTGTGTGCCAAGTGAGAGTAAAGCCATTGCAAGTGACTTGGTGTTCTGTCCTTGTTGCCCCCAGAATGATTCCTACCTTGCTCGTCCGGATGCCGACCTGCCTGTGTGCTTCCAGCAGACTGTGGTGGTCTGGGTCCCCCTCGGCTTCTTCTGGATTTTTGTCCCATGGCAGCTCCTGCCCATGTGCAAATCCAGAGTCGAGAAATCCTCTGTGACCAAACTCTACGTCATCAAACAGGTAGAGTGGAGAGTGGAGCTGAGGGGGCACAGATGACAGGCTGGAGCAGCCTGAGGTGTCAGTGGTATGAGTGGAAAGACTCTGTGCTACAGAGATGGGATGGAGAAATGAGAAGTGTAGGAGGGAAGGAGCAATGGGATAGGGGACCATCCGGAACAGAAATGTAAAGGGGAGTCCAGCAGGAGGCACATGTGGGACAGAGGGTGTAACAGAGAGGACGCACTGGGAGGGAGGGCAGAGTGTGTACTGGGGCCTCTCAACTTGTGGGCTGTTCTCTTCTAAACTTAAAATGATGGCAGTGCTCCTGTGGAACTGTGGCACATGCACAGGGTTGAAAGCTCTCCCACGCCAGGTCTGGGTTGAAAAGGGTGTAAGGTTGTATGGGTGCATTTTATGCCAAACTCTGTTGTCTCCCAGTGGTTGCCAGCGTCCACAATGGGCTGGCCTTCTCTCCCCACAGGTGCTGACTGCTCTGCTGACGCTGACGGCAGTGGCAGAGCTGGCCATGACGTTTTTAGAGGACATGGAGGAGGATGGTGTGCCAGCTGTGAAGTACACCAACCCCAGCCTGTACATGGCCACCTGGGTAAGGGCTGAGCCGTCAGTGTGCTGGGTGTCACCAGGGACAGGGTGAGGCTGCAGCACCACGCAGCACAAGACTCCCCTAGCACAGAGGTCAGTGGGAAGCTGTGTCCACGGGAGGAGGGTAGCCTGGGAATTGAATAGGACTAGCCCCAAACCTGTGTGGGGGGTGCATGAGGACGATGTGTTGAGGGCAGGTGCCTGGTTGTACAGTGCTCACTGCTGTTATCTGTAAAACTGGGATGATTCTATGCCTGCAAGTGTGGATGAGCTCTCTGACAGAACCTTTGCTAAGAGCAGTATGGGTTTCACAGGACTGATTTTGCAGTGTGAACATCAGACCATGGCTTTCTGCACTGATGTCTCACAGCTTCCTGTACATTGCTGCTCAGTTTTGTGCAGAGAGTCAGGAAGTACCACGAGATGCCCAGGCAGAGGAGAGAGCTGGCTAAAGAGGACCTAGTGGCTATTAGCTTGATGGAATATGTGCATGGAAGTTACAGACATCTTGTGTGAGACATGGGGTATTCTAACAGTCTTAACAAATGCACAGGAGCTACACTCAAAGGCAAAACAAACCCCTCATTTGCTTTCCTTCTTATTTTGTCATGTCATTTAGTTTCACATGCAGAGTCTGTGTGAGATGATAAGGCAAGGGGACTGCAGAGAGGCTGCACTGCTGGACCATGATCTGGGTTCAGTTCCAGGTCCGGAGGCAAGGTGCATGAGACTGGGTGTGACCCCTCATGGCTTGACAAGTCTGAGAATCTGGAGTGAGAACAGCTAGAAAGTGTAATTGTGCCCTGCTGTAATGTCAGGGTACATTCAAACCTTCTTGAAATAAACCTTTATAATTAATTCTGAAGCTTACAAAGGGTTGGTGGTGTGTTCAAGGCAGTGAATCCTAGCAGATCATGTGTGCTGGCATCCCAGGACAGGACACATGCTCCAAAGGCACTTTTAGAGCCAGACCTAGTCCTGCAGCTCTGATTTTCTTTCCCCCAGTTCATGGTCCTGCTGATCCAAGATGCGCGACGTTTCTGCCTGTGCAGAGACTCGGGGGTGCTGTTCTGCTTCCGGACGCTGTCCCTTCTCTGTGGGATACTGCCGTTCCAGTCGCTCGTCCGGAAAGCCCTGCAGGTTGGGATTGACAGGAAGCTCTGTGCTTCCCCGTGGTCTTGTTCTGCTCCCAAAGAAAGCTTCTTTATACTCCTCTCTTGACAAGGTCTCTCTGGTATCACTGAGGTCCCAGCTGCCCTGGGCACCTTGGGGACCACCAGAAAAAACATGAGAAGGAATTGCTGTTTGAACTCATCCTGTCTCTTTGTGGAAGTATAAGCTCTCCAGGACTAATTTCTCCCCTTAAACACTTATGGGAGAAGGTCAGGGAGAAGCAGGGTGGGGTGACAAAGGGAAGCTGATCCAGGACTCCGAGTGAGTTTTGCTCTTCTCTGTTGGGCTCAGCCAGGGGATGGATCTTGACTCTGAGTACCAGGGGCCTTGAGACAACCCCCAGCAATAACCCTGGGCTTTCCATTTCTGCAGGAACCAATCTCTGACCTGCCACGGTTTATCCTTTTCTTCATCTCCTATGGACTCCAGCTGCTGCTCTTCCTTGTCTCAGGCTTCTCAGATATTGCCCCAGAAATGAAGGAAATCGGGAAGAAGGTGTGAGGACTACATGGGAGTGGGTTTGGGGCACCACATCCTGAGCATTGTGTGGGGCAGGGCAGGCTCCATGCAGGCTCCAGGCTCCTTGGGAAGACCTGAGGATTTCAGCACAGGGCCCAGCAAGAGCTGGAGCCTGCAGCATGGGGCATCTGCATGTGTGTCCAGGGTGGGCTGCTGCTGGCTCTGAGCTGAGGTTTCTGGGGCTGGAGTTGGCATGCTTTGAAACATATGAGGCTCCTTAATGGCTGGGGGTGCTAAATCAGCTTCTGTCAAAACCATCCCCCAGCATAAACAATCTCTCAGTACCCGCTTTGCTTTGTACCATAGAACCCAGAGGTGACAGCCTCCTTCCTGAGCTCTATCACCTTTGAATGGTACAGCAGGTGAGCAGGGCTCTGGGGGAGGTCGGGCTGGCAAAATGCAGGGGTGCCTCAGGGGAACCTGCAGCACAGGCTGCTTGGAGTTAGCTGGGAGAGGCACCACACTGGGTGCAGCCTGCGCAGCCTGATCCTGGGGCCAGGACGGGTGTGAAGGCTCAGCATTTGCAGCAAGGAATCTCCAACAAGTATCATCGGATTTCTCTGTCCCACAGCATGGTTTTCAAGGGCTATCGCAAGCCTTTGGAGATAGAGGATGTCTGGGAATTGAAAGATAAAGACAAGACAAAGGCTCTTTACACTGCTTTTGAGAAGAACATGAAGTCTGCGATGCAGAAGGCCAGAGCAGAACTGGAGAAACGGAAACGCAAGAAGAGACGGCGAGAAGGTGACCTCGACTATGGGAACGGCATGAGCAAGGCCCAGAGCCAAGACGTCCTGGTGCTGGTAAATCCACGCCTACTCTTGGCCTTGTATGAGACTGAGGCATCCAGGTCTCAGGGATTAGGGTCACCTCATCTCCCTGCAGCTCTCTTTGCTGGGTTTTCCATTCTTTGATCCTGCAGGACCATGGGCAAGGATAGGGGAACCCATGACAGGATCTTCCTGTCTTGTCCTTGGCAGACCTCCATATTTTGAGAGGTCAAGAAAGTCTCCATCTTTCTGCCTCACATAAAGACAGGAACCACCCTCAAACCTGCAGTACAAGCAGTTCTCTTATGTCTATCTACCTCAGATACTTTCCAGCAACAAGGTCAGAGTGAACAGCATTCCGTGACCATGCCTGGCCTCAGATTCTTCACGATTTTTGCCTGATTTTTGGCCTGAGAGGTTTAGGCTGGTTTGGGTTTTAACAATTGTCTTTGGTACAAAAGAGAAGGTGCTAGTCCTGGGTGTGTATGACATAAGCAGAGATCAGTGAAAGAGAATGTGACAGGAGCTAAAGCTAAGGTTTCATTCAGGAAACCTGATCTGGGGTCTGTGAGGTGCTGCCTTGAAGCATCCTTCCAGATGCAGGACGCCTGCACAACCAGCTCCCTCACTTCTATATGGGCTTCCCTCTAGGAGGAGAAGCAGCCAAAGAAGAAGAAGAAGAAGAAG
>VYZR01388322.1:0-11849 GCA_013400675.1 Oxylabes madagascariensis
ACTGAATTTCATCTGCCATTTTACTGCCCACTCAGCATGGAGGGCTGCTTCTGTGACTCTTCATACTCAGCTTGAGATCTGACTATCCTGATCTGCTCTGTAGCATCCGCAAATAAGGTTTTACTGAAACTGCAGTGAAGATAAATGTCTTCACCATTCTGTTTCTTTAAATATCAGTGAAGGGAGTACTCAGATTTCAAGCTCTGCAAATACTTCATTAATTCAGGAAAGCCTAAGAGTGAAATAAACAAACCTAGGTCCCATTTACATTACAAAGAGTTACTATACCACAGGAACTGACTACAGCACAGGAGCCCAAGACACAACTATTACAGTTCAGCACAGGGACACAGTGCAGGCCCCTTGGTGTGTTTTTGCTACCCCATGTGCTGACATTAGAAGTGGTCGTTGCTTCATGTGCAACTCTTGCATTTCTCTGGATCAGAAAAATTGATCAGTTTTTCTCCCTGGTGCCTGGTAAAATGCCAAATGACATCAGTAGCAAAAGTAAATCAGATTTCTAGAGAGCACACTCGTACCAGTCAAAGGGTTAATAGCAAAAGACGATTTGTTTTGTGAGAATGATTAACCTGACAGCAGTCTCTTTAAAAGAAATCAATGTCTTCATCTAGGCCAGCTAAGAGCTCCTTAGCTAGGAGGGGGCTCTCCCCTTTACCAGGGATAGAGAGATCCCAAGGGCCCACAACTCTCCCTTCCCTTTGCACAGGACCCAAGACACGCACGCCCTGAGTTTTGCACTGCAAGGCTTTGGCTGTGCTGACCCTCATCAGTGAGGCAGCCGGTCCAGCCCCACCCTGCAGATCAACAATCTCTTACAGATGGCCTGCTGGCACAGCAAGCCTTCTGCAGAGCCTCACCTGTACTCCCTCTCCTGAAAGAGCTGAACAAGACTGGATCTGCCAGACTCTGTCCCGGATTGTGTGTAGGTTCAGTCCCTCGGCAATCTCCGAAGCAGGGGCAGCCGTCAGCAAATCCTGCTTGTTAGCGAATATGAGCACGGGGACTCCACTAAGCTTTTCTTCATCCAAAAGCTCAGCCAGCTCCTGTATCATTTACAAGGGAGTGGGGTGGGGGGAAGATGGTGAGAGGGAAGGGAAGAAAATCTTCAACCACCAGTGCTTGTCTCTAATTAGAAATATATTTAGGGCAAATGCTAGAAGAGTGTGTTCCAGTGAAACCTAGGTCTTATTATAAGAGAGCAAAAATGTATACAATCATCTCTGCCCAAGGTTCAAAATTTCTTCCAATTACAGGTTAGAAAAATCTTCATTTTGGTCTGAAATTAGCAGTTGTCTTAAAGGCTACAACTCTGTGTTTTACTAGTCTCTGATCCCAGGAGACCAAAACTGATGAAACAGCAAAAAAACCAATGTAAATTGGCAGTGTGAGGAATCTGTCTTGAGTTATTGCCTGACTGACATTTGTACCTGAGCAATTGTTGACACTGGCCCTGATATCTTTGCTAATCACGAGTTTCAAGGGGTTGTTCAAAGTTTTAATCACTGCAATTTGAACAGGAGAGGACATCCCTACCCTCAGCACCCCCCCCAAAATGGAAATCTCCCTCCCACAGGAAAGTGCTGATGCTTTTGAAGGCATTGGTTAGCTGAGAAAACGTAGATCAGCCTTAATAGCTGGATTTTGGCTCCATATGCACAGCACACATTGGGTGGCATCTTAAAAAATGGGTTTGTTCATTCAAAATTGGTTGACTCAAAAAATTTTTTTAAATAGCTCAAATCTGAATCTGCAGTGGATCAATGGTAGCTGAAACACTTCATGTCTAGGTTGTGCACTGGTCTCATGTGAAACTGGCACTCAGTCTCAAGCCACTTCCCTATGGAAACATACGACAAACTCAGCAGAACATGAACCTGTAGGGGCTGCTGGCATTGCAGAGAGATGAGTATAGGAGATTTTTGTGGCCTCCTTGTCTAGCTGGAAAGGTCTCATGCTCTCATATAATGTTCTAACATCTTTTATCCACTGAATAGAAACTTCTGGATTAAACAAGCGCAGTCAGGGAGATGCTAAACTGCAGTGGAAATACAACTCCATACCCCTAAAGAGCAATGTTTGGTTTGGAAGCCAGGATGAGAGGATGGAGTTATAAACAGAACTGACTGGGAATTTTTCAACAAAATAGGTCTTTCATCTGACATGGCTGATTTACTGAAACCAAAAGTGTTTGCAGAAATATGAGGAGGGGTCCTAGGCTGGCTCCGCCTGACTTCAGGCAAGTGATCTAAGCTGCTGCTTCCTTTCCATCTCTTTTGCCCAATGAAGATTTAATTACTGATACAAAATGAAAGCTCCAGCAGAGGAAAGATTCCCCCACCCCTAGAACAACCAAGAGTTCTGCTGTTGGGGTGTGTCCATGAGGCTCGAGAGGCAAAAGATCAAGTGTCTCCTTCAAATCAGAACAGAAGGCTTTAATCTACATCTCCCATTTCTGTGGCGTAAATGTATTGCTAGCTATTTTGGGACACTGTCACTTTCTGAATTTTACACAACAAAGTTTAAAAGTCCTATTTTTGTTCCAACCTAAAACAAAAAATGTTACAAAACATCAGAACTTCGCAAAACGGAAATCTTATTTTCTGGCCAGTATTAGTTAGAAAGTTCTTAGCTTTTTTTCAATTACATCCAAAAGACAATCAAGTCAATATGATTTCCGTTTCAGCTTTGTAAATAAGAAAATAGGATTCCTCAGGGTCTTGGTTTGGCAAGGTTTAAAGGACTTAGAGAAGTTTGTGCTTTCAGTATTAGGCTCCATTTGCTATTATTGTATAACTTTAATGAACACTGTTCTATTTAAACAGAATTAGGCTACCTATTTTCCTTGTTTCACATCTACCAAAATAATCTGTATTGATGTTGAAAGGCAAGTCTCTTGAAATGCAAATTTCCTTCATAAACAACAAAATCCTCTTCCTAACTTTTGTGAGCAAGGGGCACTCAGAAGCACTGAGTTACTTCAAAGGAAGCTGGGCATAAGTAACTTACCTGACCCGTTTCTTCAAACCTCTTCCTATCTGCACTGTCAATGACATAGATCTGAAAAAAGAAATTACAGGAAAAGTTACTCTTCCCAGAAGACACTGTTACACAGTAGCATGTGCTTAAGTGAGCTGAACCTACTAATTATGCTTTTGGGCACAAAGATCCTTGCTATTATTTGCAGCAAATGTTGACAAAACTTCACGATGTTCTGAAAGGAGAGGAACCACCTCTTTTAATGCTGAGGGAGTGGACAGCCATGTGGGTAGAATCAGAAAGAAGCTGGCAGCAGTACTGGGGATGCTGTCACCATCTCCATAGCATGCATTATCTGAAGAAAACAGGAGACTGCTGGTATTACTTCAAACTTACTCTTACAAGCTGAAGCTGAGCATAGGAGGGCAAAACGTGGGGAGCCAGCCATGGCCTTTCACCCCCAGCAAAGTGTACAAACACTGGTCTGGTGTGACTGTGCCATGCTGCCCTCTAGCATCACCTCCTCAATAAGCCACCAAGGCACACAATGGCACTCAGGGGACACGTGAATGTGTTGGGGACATTGAGTTTGTTGCCATCAGGCAATCCTACTGCAGCCTCCTGGAGGGGGTGGTTGGGTATGAGGGCTGGATTCAGCCTGCAAGACTCCATCTTCAGCTACCATCTAAAAAAACGGGGAACCTCAGTACAACATGCAGGCAAGAATAGACTGGTATCCCTTTTTCACTGCTTGATGCGTGAAGGTTTTTGAAGAAGGATGCTGGGACAGCAAAGAGGGACAGGACTGGTGACGAACACTGAGCATTTTGCTTCCAGTCACTGCCATTCCCCATCAGTAGTGATTGAAGCTGCTAGGATGTCATCTGCATGCTCTTTGGTGGCTTACAGGGAACAAGTGTCAGCCTGGTTTTCAGGGAATAGATGAGCACAGCACCCCGCCATCAAGATAAATGGCATCCTTGCAGGCAGTCTCTGCATAAGACTCCATGCTTCCAGGATAATTTCGACCAAATAGTAGGGGGAGGGAAGATCTCTAGCAGCAATATCTATTAAACTATAGGCACACCCTTAATGAGCAGCATTTGAGTTGTCTGAAATGGGACCAAACACGCAGCAGGAGAATCTGTATGCGAGGGCTGAGGAGGTAACCCAGCAACCTCCCAGCTGCTCTGCAGATCACTCGGGGGCTGATGTGCACTGACAGTGGCTGGGGGACACGCGGCAGGGCTGGACGCAGCTGCGTGGGGATGCATCAGCAGAGCACGCACCCGCTGCCACGTGATGGGGACCAGCCCGTGGGCACGGCGTGACACACAGGCCTCTCCCTGCAATGTGATCCCAAGCACGTGCACCAATACTGCATCAGCTGCACACGTCCTCCCCGCCCCTGCCAAGCATCCACCCCTGTGCATCCCATTTAGGGTAGGAAACAGAGCAAAAGAAAGGGAGAAGCTGCAGGGCTGGCAGTTGTGTCCTGGGGCGAGACTGGACTGTCATCTGTCCTCCCTCGGGACATCTCTGGGGAAGTCCACAGCACATGAATGCAATGGTCGAGTGCTGCTTGTGAACTGGAAAGCGGCACCTTCCATATTACGGTGCTTCTCTAACTGGGAAGGAATAGCTCTGGGTCCCATCCAGCCAGGCTTTCTCCTGCACTGCTCATTCCTCACTAGGGAGCTGTTTTGCAAGATGAGAACTAGAGACAACAGTGCTTGGGGCAAAAGCCACAAAAGCACAGCACAGAGAAAGTAAAGTATGTGCCGAGTGCCTACTTCCAAACCAGCAAGCACTGTGCCAAATAGCTGCAGGTGCCTGTCTGAATATGCAATCAGCCAGATATCCACACCTTATTTGCCTGCGTTAAGCTTCCAAATATCACAGGTGTGTGATGCAAGACCAAGCTCTCATTCAAAAGCACCTGCATGGATTTGAATTTGTAATTACTTCCTGCTTTTTAATACTCTTTAGAGGGTCCTTTCTGTTTTATGCAATACAGTTTAGGAGAAGAGAGAAGCATGGGGTCCTGGGAACTGTAGTGTATCTCATGTCCAGCTTCCTCTTATGGCCAAGGCCACACAAGAGGCTGTTTTTGGCTGTGGTGCTTGGTAGCATAGTTTGCCAATTTGAACACCATGTTGGAGAATAGAGATTTGAGAAAGAAATTCCTGTAAAGCTGGGTACCTCCTTTGAGAAACAAGCCAAAACACAACCTGGAGTAAATGGGTTGGGCAGAAATTGCAAGTGATGGGACTAGATGAAGAAATAGCAGGAGGGAGAAGTTGGCTCAATTTATAAATGCACAATCTGCACCAGGTTTGTTAGAGGGTAAAATTACTGTCTAAAACAGGGGTGAGGACTGGCAAAAGACAGAGCGAGCCATCAGCATATACATGATCCCAGTTTTGGTGTGTATGGAAACAGCAAAGCACTGCCCCAACATGCCAACATCTCCCAGTTTGGGACTGGGTGTCAGCATGAAGTGCAGCTAGGGGAACTCAAGTCCATCTGTGCACCAGCTATTTCTCTGAATTCACACTGCTGCTTCCCACCAATGTGATTCTGCTTCTATCCACCCATTTTCTTACTCATATGAAAAGAAGGGGTTTCTCTGTACATTGTTTTAACTGGGGTGAGAGAGGGGCAGGGAAAACAACTGCTTTCATCTCCTTCAATCTTCAAATTCACCTTTATTTCTGCACCTTCCATGCAGCACACACTGGGAAGGGTGGAAGCCCACAGACCAGTGTAGCTCATTGTCTTTGCCAGCAGAGTCTTCCAGATATTGTTTTGTAGTGCACAGCCTCTGCAGCCTGAGCACCTGCCACAGCAGGCAGAGATCCCAATGCTGCTGCTTTGCAGGGCTGACCTTGATCTGCACACTTACTGCCTCTCCACCACACACAGCGCCAGAGCCTCAGCTCAGTGGGCACAGTCACCTCACAGCCACACCATGTCTCGGTCCTCAACAGCCACAGAGGAGCACAATGTGTGTCCTGCTTGTTTCTCAAACCCAGATCTTACCCCACGGAAAACCTCACAGTTCCTCTTTGCAAAAGCAGTCAACCGGTTTATGCAGTGGTGGCTGTCCTTGAACTTTAGATTCCAAAGTAAGGCTCAAAAACGAAGATTGGCAAAGGAGGGTATCAAGGGTTTATTAGTCACATTTAAATAACAGCTTCATTTGGACGATGTTCTCTAAGCCTGCAGGCACAGCCAGGCCTTTCAGCAACTGGACACAAGCCTTGGTGAACAGAGTCCTATTCCTAGTTGCACTGATCCTTCTGTGCAAGTGCACTGAAGCTCCTGACACATTACTGAGTATGACAGGAGGGAGGAATGGTGTCTTTCTGAGAGCTTCCCACTTTCCCATGGGAGCCTGCAGACCTTGGCTTTTCTCTGTTCCCACAGGCAGTATTGCTTGGGGCAGAGAGAGGCCTGCAGCACCCAGTGTGCCTTCATCCTGGCATATGTGGCTGCATGCTAGAGGTGATCTTTGAGACAAGCCAAGACAGCACCTGGAGGGTCCCAGGGCAATGTGCTCTGGCATGGAAAAACAAAGGTCCTGCACTGTAAATGTAATTGTGGTCATCTGTAGCTAATTGTAAGGTAATTACACCTAAGTTGTCAAAACCATTAAAAGACAGTCTTATGACTAAAGGAGCAAAAGAAAAGACAAGGGGTCTCTCTGTGTCCCTCAGTCAGAAGCTTTCCTATCTGATGCCAGACAGAGCATTTAATTCTTATGCCTCAGTTTCCCCACCTATAAAACAAGGGCACGATACTGACCTACTCTACACATGATGCTTAAGTCACTAATTCCCACGACAGGCCTTCAGAGTCTCCAGTGAAAGGAGCTATGGATGGGTAAAGTACACGTTATTAATGTTCTTTCATTTGAAAGAGACTGAGATGAGAGGAAAGGAACTAGCTATAAACAGCACCATCCTGTGAAAGTAAAAACATGCAACTGAATGATTTCTGCAAACATAACTATATTTTTCTTACGGCACTCAACCAATCTTGCCATTTAGCTCAGAATAACTCCTGTTACAATGGCAATGGTGTTGCTGAGGGCTGGGACATTACATTACTTGTTTCTGAATTTCTGGCTGAGACCTTGGAAAGCCATTGCATGAACACAGCATTCAACTGCAGCCAATACTCACAAGGATATCAGTGTTTTCAAAATAGTTCCTCCAGTACGGTCTGATCTTCCTCTGTCCGCCTATGTCCCATACGTTCAGTTTGAAGCCTTGAGACTGTACACTTTTGATGTTGAAGCCCTGGAAAGAGCAGAAACAAAGCCACATAGAGCATAAACCTGAATGGCTGGAACATGTTCGTAGCCAGACATTAACACCTTATATATCCCATGCTTGCAACGTGCAGTGAGATGGGCTGGGCAGCTACAGAAGGATCAGCTGTGGGAGAGGCACCAGCAAAAGCAGCCACTAAACCATCAGTTTGTCATTGTTTTTGGGTCAAGGGTTGATGCTGTCATGGCTATGGAGACATATGATGCAGTTAGTGCCCTGAGAGGGCTCAGCAGGGTGGGTGCAGGAAGAGGTGGGAGAGCTGCAGATAAGGAGAAAACAAGGGCACTGTGAGAAGCAGGATTGAGCTTGTGAAAGCTGAGTAGACAGTCACAACTAATATGAAGCCAGAGGTCTCAGCTCAATTTGACACGACACAGCTAATGCTGGGCTTAAAAGAGCAACAGCTGCACGTCTGAGGGGTCCATTTCATCAATTAGAGCACCAACTGAAAGTGCATTCAAGTAGAAAAACAGGATGTGGCGTGGGCTGGCAACGTGCTGCCACACCACCCAGGGGACCAAGGCTTGGAATTAGGGTGCCAGGGTTGGGAGCTTTGGGAGGCAGCTACAGGGTGGGGGGAAGCATCTCCCATAGCTCTCTAGCAACCTCCTCTGGAGCAATGCTGCAGTGCTTCTGGTGGGAGCCATCCCTCTCCTCCAGCCCCAAAGCTCAACAAAAGGGCATGAGAGGCATTAGGAAGGAGTCCTGGTATATGCAGAACCCTTGGAGCTGGTTGGGTGAAAGATGTCAAGAGACAAGGGTTTGTCCAATACTGCAGCATCCAGTCTGTATGTCCCTGTTTGGCAAGGACAACAGAAACAAAGTCTCATCCATGCAACCCTAGCATGACTCAAAAGCCTTTTGCAGAACTCCACAGCACTCATCCACTTTTGCACTACCTGACCAATCTGGCCTGAAGCTCTCTGGCTCCTTCAGGAAGCCTCCTCTTAGGCAGAAAAGACACAAACTTAATGGTGCACCAGGTTCCAGTTGCTCCCCTTTTTACTGAAAGACTCTGATGAACCGTTAGTGCTTTGTATAACATGTCAGGTGGGACCACAGTAACTGCCTCATAAGAAGGAAAGGCCTTCCTCACCTGTGTTGGGGTGATGTGGCTGATGTCCTCTGATGCCAGCTGTTTCAGGAGTGTGGTCTTGCCTGCATTATCCAGTCCCAAGAGGAGGATTCTCACCTCCTGGTCTGGGGTGCTTTTTAGTTTGCGCAAGATTGACAGTAAACCCTAAATGCACAAGAGAGACCATAGCTGTTATTTCCCCACCCCAACTCACCCCCCACTATGTCATGCCCCCCTCCCTTGAAATGGATTCTGTCTGGTGGTGGGTCCCAAGACACCCTGAATACCTTTCTGTAGTCCGCATTTCATTTCCTACTTCTACTTTTGCCCCTATTTTCTTCCATCTCAGAATATCAACAAGGTCTTAGACAGCACGAATGTCACGCAGTGGGGTGCCCTGCTGGCTGCAATGCTCTTGTCACACAGCTGTTTGGCATTCCCTGTGCCAGGGAGACAGTGCCTATGCATACCCTCTGCAGAAGCTGCAGACCAAGTCCTTGCAAGCTCTTCATTACCTTTATCAGAGGGAAAACCCCATTAATTTGATCTGCCTCCTAGGTAACTGCAGGTTATTATGTACCTGACTTTGTTTCTTCTCATAGTAACTCCCTGGTCATCTCAAACCCCATTTATCTGTCTAAAACATGCTGAACCCATGGGGCACGTGCAGTTCTGATTCTCAGGATGTAGCACTTAACAACTATCTCAGATCACCACACATCCTGGCTAAGAAAAGCACAGTGGATTCCAGTCATTAGCCAGGCTCAGCTCTCTGAGCTGACAGTATCACTCAGGATTAGGAAACAGAATATGCAGGTCAGCTCATTTACAAGTATGAACCTTACAGCAGCACACCCAAGCTTTTGTCAGTGCCACCAGTCAGAGACCAGCACCTCTCTAAAATGGCTGAAAAAATATTCTGCCTCCTGGCACGTAACCAAGAGATGCAAATCACCCCACTTCCACCTGCCTCTCACTGCCCAGCCCACACCACAGGAGAGGGACAGTTGCAGCCAAGGGCACAGGAGTAGGCTGTGACACCAGGAATGCCTGAGTGTCTTTGGGCACACTGCCATGCTGCTCTGCAGCCCCTGCATGTCAGGGACTCCTCCTCAGAGCTCAAGCAGCACACACCACACTGAGACCCTGCCTGCGGACACAGCTGCTCTTGCTACTAGCTCACTTGAGAAAATCCAGGGAAGAAATACACCTACAGCCCCTTCTGAAGCCCTGAGCATTCCTGTTCTATCTCTCTCAGACAATTCCCTTGTTGAAGCCCACTAAGACCAAGAGCCAGGAAGAAAGTTCAAATATCAGCAGAAAACTGAGCCCATGGGGCCTATTTCTCAAGCCTTTTTGTTCTCCCAATAGCAAAATGGAGACAATGCTTCTTGTCAACCTGCAAGGGTGTAATCAGTTAAATGTCTTGAAGTGCTTTGTTGCTATGAGGAACTAAACCCTCTAAATATTCCTGCTGAGAGCCAAGGACTATTCGAGCCTTGAAGGTTGCTCCCGATCTCCTCCAGATCCCAACTATCAGAAACTTGTCCTCAAGATAAAGAGCTGCACGTCGCAGTACAACTGTCACCACTGCAATGCATCCCGTGTCTCCAGCAGTGTCCTTCTGCCCACTCCCAACCTCAGCCATTCAGCAAATGCTGCTTCCGACTGCTCACCTCACTGCTCCCAGGTGGGAGTGCTTTGGAAAGGACTTGGCACTATAGGTCGTGATGCTAAAGCTTTTAGTGATGCTGAGATTCAAATGCATGTGACATCTGATCCACCCCTGTAAAGCATTTTCGATTTCAGAGTAATTTATTGGGTTTCTGTTAAATTACCAGCTACAGCTCAAAATGCATGTGTGATGTGTTAGAAACAGGCAGTAGAGAAGGAACTTAGTAAAACTGGGTTCGAAAGGTATCTGTAGAAAGCTGCAGGATTGCCACTGTTGCTGTGCTTTTAAAAAGCACTGTGGAAAGCTGAGGTTCAGAAATTCAGAGCTTGTGCAAGCAACAGCAAAACTGCAGTCTTACTGCCCAATAAGCAGGCTCAAGGTATCACCTATTTCATAGGTGATAGGCAGGTAAAGAACTGGGAATCCAGGCCCTGCTCAAGAGCTGTGAATTAGAAATGGGCTCTGCTTGGTAGAGGGTGCCATGCCTGCTCAGTACAGGCACAGGCACAATAAATCCCCAAACAGCTTTTAGTTGAAGTGTACAGGCCTATAACACCACGTGCTGGGCCCTGAGGGCCAGATGCTCACAGCTGGCTCTCACCCATGGGCCCATGGCTAATGAATTTGAAGGGCTGTGTTCAGTGCAGCCAGTCACTGCAAGCCCTGCCAGCCCAATAGCTCATCTCCCTGGCCACAGTGCCCAACCCAGTTCTGCCCCGATGATCATCTGCACTTCCACGTGTCCAAGGAAAGAGAAAAGAGCAGCAGCAAAAATACCTCTAATGGTTATTGTTTATATGCATGTCCTAAGTGCCCTTGACATGATTAAAAAGCACAAGTTTTAACTGCATGACTAACAACACATTTTCTTTTCACCTGCCGTCAAATTTACAGTTGTGTCTGTTGGCTTGTAAATCCGTGGATTTCAGCTCAGTGTGGATAGACTCCACAGGAGCAGGAACTCTAAAATTCTCCTTCCTTTCTAGGGAAACACTGAATTTCCCCTTCTTATGGGCCTGACCCAAAGCCAACGTACATCAGCCAAAGCACTACTGCCGACTTTGGAGAGCTCTGAATCAGGCCCTATTATTTTAGTTTATTGCTCACAGTTAAAAAAAGAAGCTGTTGAAATGCTAATCCTATTCACAGCTCCACTTGCTAAGAGCAGAGCAGTGTATCCCAGAGCAGATCAGGATTAGGTGCCTTTATATTTCAGAATTCAACTCCAAAATACTGAACGCAAAGAAATGTATTACAAAGTATTGCTTATCTACCACGGAGCAATTCTCAAGGGTCGGGAAGAGGAACAGTTGTAAATGTTAATAGAGCTTCTCCCATTGTAGATGGATGCTATTTCTGGGCTAGTATGACAGCCTATGAGAAAACGATCAGCATCGTTCCATATTCTACTCAAGTGACACTGCTGCATGGCTGATCACAGGATTATCGGGGGTAGCCAATAGAAGAGAAGATATATATAGAAATAAAAGTATTCTCTAAGGTATAAAGTAAGCTGATTTAAAAGGCTGGAAGACAAGCAAGCCAGCATAGAGAAGTGGACTTTATTTCAGCAGCTGCCAGCATAGGTTACATGGTCTGTACATACAACTTAAATCAAGAGCCAAATAATAGTATTGGTTCCTGTGACTGTTACTATTTTGTAAATAGTATTTAAAATGTGAATCCAGCATTCTCCTTGTAGTTAACAAAGATTTAAAACTAAGGAAAGCCATGCTCAGATGAGTTTCTAATTTTTTTTTTCTTT